>JAJNNQ010000294.1:0-42212 GCA_027886175.1 Phylloscopus collybita
AAAATACCCAAATTAATTAACCCCAAATTCACCCAAAACCGCCCCAAATTAACCCAAAATTCACCCAAAATTAATTAACCCAAAATACCCAAAATTAACCCCAAAATATCCAAATTTAACCCCAAAATACCCAAATTAACCCCAAAATATCGAAATTTAACCCAAAAATGCCCGAAATTAATTAACCCCAAATTAACCCCAAAATACCCAAAATTAATTAACCCAAAATACCCGAAATTAACCCAAAATATACAAATTTAACCCCAAATTAACCCAAAATGTCCCAAAAATATCCGAAATTCACCCAAAAAATGTGTCCTAAAATATCCCAAAAATATCCCAAAATTTAACCCAAAATTTAACCCCAAAACACCCGAAATTAACCCAAAATATCCAAATTTAACCCGAAAATGTGTCCGAAAATAGCCCAAAAATATCCCAAATTTTTAACCCAAAATTTAACCCAAAATTCACCCCAAAATATCCCAAAAATGCCCCAAATTAACCCAAAAATGTGTCCTAAATTACCCCAAAAATATCCCAAAATTTAACCCCCAAACCACCCGAAATATCCAAACTTAACCCAAAAATGCCCAAAATTCACCCCAAATGTCCCAAAATACCCCAATTTGAACCCAAAACGTTCGAAATTGAACCCAAAATTTGACCCAAATTCCGCCCCAAATTCTCCTCGGGATCCCCCCCAAGTTCTCCCCAAACCCTGCCCAGGTGTGCCCAGGTGTGCCCAGGTGTGCCCAGGTGTGCCCAGGTGTGCCCAGGTGTGCCCAGGTGCCCCCAGGTGTGCCCAGGTGCCCCCAGGTGCGCCCAGGTGTATCCCAGGTGCCCCCAGGTGCGCCCAGGTGTATCCCAGGTGCCCCCAGGTGTGCCCAGGTGTGCCCAGGTGCCCCCAGGTGTATCCCAGGTGAGCCCAGGTGAGCCCAGATGAGCCCAGGTGTGCCCAGGTGCCCCCAGGTGCCCCCAGGTGTGCCCAGGTGTGCCCAGGTGTATCCCAGGTGTGCCCAGGTGTGCCCAGGTGTGCCCAGGTGCGCCCAGGTGTGCCCAGGTGCCCCCCAGGTGCCCCCCAGGTGTGCCCAGGTGTGCCCAGGTGCGCCCAGGTGTGCCCAGGTGTGCCCAGGTGCCCCCCAGGTGTGCCCCAGGTATGCCCCAGGTGTGCCCAGGTGCCCCCAGGTGCCCCCCAGGTGTGCCCAGGTGTGCCCAGGTGTGCCCAGGTGCCCCCAGGTGTGCCCAGGTGCCCCCAGGTGTATCCCAGGTGTGCCCAGGTGAGCCCAGGTGAGCCCAGGTGAGCCCAGGTGAGCCCAGGTGTGCCCAGGTGCCCCCAGGTGCCCCCCAGGTGCTCCCAGGTGTGCCCAGGTGAGCCCAGGTGCCCCCAGGTGTGCCCAGGTGCCCCCAGGTGTGCCCAGGTGTGCCCAGGTGCCCCCAGGTGTGCCCAGGTGCCCCCAGGTGTGCCCAGGTGTGCCCAGGTGCCCCCAGGTGTATCCCAGGTGCCCCCAGGTGTGCCCAGGTGCCCCCAGGTGTGCCCAGGTGTGCCCAGGTGCCCCCAGGTGTGCCCAGGTGCCCCCAGGTGTGCCCAGGTGTGCCCAGGTGCCCCCAGGTGTGCCCAGGTGTGCCCAGGTGTGCCCAGGTGAGCCGTACCTGGCAGGGTCCCCTCGGGCAGCAGCCGGGAGCCCTCGGGCAGCGACCCTGGGGGGACACGGGGGGGGGGGGAGGGGGCCCAGTTCCCTCCCAGTCCAAACCAGTCCAGACCAGTGACCCCCACCCCGGACCAGTACAGACCAGTACAGACCAGTATGGACCAGTATGGACCAGTACGGACCAGTACAGACCAGTATGGACCAGTATGGACCAGTACGGACCAGTACAGACCAGTATGGACCAGTATGGACCAGTATGGACCAGTACAGACCAGTATGGACCAGTACGGACCAGTATGGACCAGTATGGACCAGTACAGACCAGTATGGACCAGTACGGACCAGTATGGACCAGTATGGACCAGTACAGACCAGTACAGACCAGTACGGACCAGTATGGACCAGTATGGACCAGTACGGACCAGTACAGACCAGTACAGACCAGTACGGACCAGTATGGACCAGTATGGACCAGTACGGACCAGTACAGACCAGTACGGACCAGTACGGACCAGTACAGACCAGTACGGACCAGTATGGACCAGTATGGACCAGCACGGACCAGTACGGACCAGTATGGACCAGTACAGACCAGTACGGACCAGTACAGACCAGTATGGACCAGTACGGACCAGTAACCCCCACCCCTATCCCAGTCCAAACCAGTCCAAACCAGTATAAACCAGTAACTCCAAATCCCCTCCCAGTCCCCTCCAGTTCCTTCCCAGTTCCCCCTCAGTTTGATCCCAGTTCCCCCCCAGTCCAAACCAGTATAACCCAGTATAAACCAGTCCGTCCCAGTCCAAACCAGTCCCTCCCAGTATAAACCAGTATACCTCAGCCCAAACCAGTCCAAACCATTATAACCCAGTCCAAACCAGTATAACCCAGTCCAAACCAGTATAAACCAGTACACCCCAGTATACCCCGGTACAAACCAGCCCAAACCAGTCCAGACCAGTCCCTCCCAGTATAAACCAGTATAAACCATATAAACCAGTATAACCCAGTATAAACCAGCATAACCCAGTCCAAACCAGTATAAACCAGTCCAAACCAGTACAAACCAGTACCCCCCAGTACCCCCCAGTCCCCCCCAGTATAACCCAGTCCCCCCCCGGGCTCACCCAGCACCACCAGCTCGGCCACGCCCTCGTTGTTCCCCTGCAGGTCGCTGGTCGAGGTCACCGTGCACAGGTAAAGGCCGGAGTCACCCCAGGCGGCCGGGCCCAGGCTCAGCTCCGCACCTGCGACAGGTGAGACAGGTGAGAGACCCACAGGTGAGCTACAGGTGAGTTACAGGTGAGATACAGGTGAGACACAGACAGGTGAGACAGGTACAGCCCGGAGTCCCCCCAGGCGGCCGGGCCCAGGCTCAGCTCCGCACCTGCGACAGGTGAGACAGGTGAGATACAGGTGAGCTACAGGTGAGATACAGGTGAGATACAGGTGAGATACAGGTGAGATACAGGTGAGCTACAGGTGAGACAGGTACAGCCCCAAGTCCCCCCAGGCGGCCGGGCCCAGGCTCAGCTCCGCACCTGCACAGGTGAGAGACAGGTGAGAGACCCACAGGTGAGAGACCCACAGGTGAGATACAGACAGGTGAGTTACAGGTGAGACAGGTAAAGGCCAGAGTCCCCCCAGGCGGCCGGGCCCAGGCTCAGCTCTGCACCTGGGACAGGTGAGATACAGGTGAGCTACAGGTGAGCTACAGGTGAGTTACAGGTGAGATACAGGTGAGTTACAGGTGAGCTACAGGGGAGTTACAGGTGAGTTACAGGTGAGATACAGGTGAGTTACAGGTGAGACAGGTGAGCTACAGGTGAGACAGGTACAGCCCCGAGTCCCCCCAGGCGGCTGGGCCCAGGCTCAGCTCCGCACCTGCACAGGTGAGACGGACAGGTGAGCTACAGGTGAGAGAATCACAGGTGAGACAAGTGAGCTACAGGTGAGACACAGACAGGTGAAGGACAGGTGAGAGACAGGTGACTTACAAAGTGATACAGGTGAGTTGCAGATGTGCGGGTGTGTCCCAGGTGTGTCCAGGTGTGTCCCAGGTGTGTCCAGGTGTGTGTCCCCAGCCTGTATCTCCCCCTCAGGTGTGTCCCAGGTGCCCCCAGGTACCCCCAGGTGTGTCCTAGGTGTGTCCCTGCCCCCCCCGGTGCCCCCAGGTGTGCCCAGGTGTGTCCCATGTTCCCCCAGGTGCGCCCAGGTGTTCCCAGGTGTTCCCAGGTGTGCCCAGGTGCCCTCAGGTGTGTCCCATGTTCTCCCAGGTGCCCCCAGGTGTTCCCAGGTGCCCCCAGGTGTGTCCCAGGTGTATCTCCACACCCCCAGGTGCCCCCAGGTGTTCCCAGGTGCCCCCAGGTGTGCCCAGGTGTGTCCCCACCCTTCCAGGTTCCCCCAGGTGTTCCCCCAGGTGTGTCCCAGGTGCCCCCAGGTGTGCCCAGGTGTTCCCCCAGGTGCCCCCAGGTGTGCCCAGGTGTTCCCCCAGGTTCCCCCAGGTGTGCCCAGGTGTTCCCCCAGGTGCCCCCAGGTGTGCCCAGGTGTGTCCCAGGTGCCCCCAGGTGTGCCCAGGTGTTCCCCCAGGTTCCCCCAGGTGTGCCCAGGTGTTCCCCCAGGTGCCCCCAGGTGTGCCCAGGTGCCCCCAGGTGCCCCCAGGTTCCCCCAGGTGTTCCCCCAGGTGTTCCCCCAGGTTCCCCCAGGTGTGCCCAGGTGTTCCCCAGGTGCCCCCAGGTGCCCCCAGGTGTGTCCCAGGTTCCCCCAGGTGTGCCCAGGTGCACCCAGGTGTTCCCCCAGGTGTGCCCAGGTGTTCCCCAGGTGCCCCCCCAGGTGCGCGCTCACCTCCGCGGATGGTGACGGGCCTGCCCAGGTAGAAGTCCCCCAGGGTCACCTGCTCGCCCTGCTTGGTGGCCACGATGCGCACGGTGCGGGCGGAGTCGGGGCAGGCGGCCGCCGCCCCGCCAGGTGAGGAGGGCTCCCAGGTGTGCCCAGGTGAGTCCCAGGTGTTCCCGCCAGGTGAGTCAGAGCTCTCGGGGCAGAAGGATTTGTACTTCCAGGTGACGATGGGGGCGGGGCCAGGTGAGCTCACCTGGAAGTGGCAGCGCAGCAGCACCGGCTGGAAGAGCAGCGCCACCACCCGGGGCTCGGGGACGGTCACCTGCAGCGGCCACACCTGGGCAGGCGCACCTGGGGACAGGTGAGAGAGAGATCAGTGACACCTGCAGGGGCCACACCTGGGCAGGCGCACCTGGGGACAGGTGAGAGAGAGGGGTCAGTGACACCTGGGGACAGGTGAGAGAGACAGGGGTCAGTGACACCTGCAGCGGCCACACCTGGGCAGGTGCACCTGGGGACAGGTGAGAGAGAGGGGACAGGTGAGACAGGTGAGTTACAGGTGGGACAGGGGTCAGTGACACCTGGGGACAGGTGAGACAGGGGACAGGGGTCAGTGACACCTGGGGACAGGTGAGAGAGGGGGGACAGGTCAGGGACACCTGCAGCGGCCACACCTGGGCAGGTGCACCTGGGGATGGGGGAGAGAGATCAGTGACACCTGCAGGGGCCACACCTGGGCAGGTGCACCTGGGGGACAGGTGAGACAGGTGAGAGACCCACAGGTGAGACACAGGTGAGATACAGACAGGTGAGATGAGATACAGGTGAGTTACAGGTGAGACAGGGACAGGTGACAGGGGTCAGTGACACCTGCAGCGGCCACACCTGGGCAGGTGCACCTGGGGACAGGTGAGACAGGTGAGAGGGGGGGACAGGTGAGGGACACCTGCACAGGTGAGACAGGTGAGGGACAGGTGAGTTCCAGGTGAGACAGGGGTCAGTGACATCTGGGGACAGGTGAGAGAGGGGGGACAGGTGAGCCACAGGTGAGTTACAGGTGGGACAGGGGGCAGGGACACCTGCACAGGTGAGTTCCAGGTGAGGGACAGGTGAGCCCGGGGTCACTCGGGGTCACTCACCTGAGCTCACCCCCTTGACCCTCCCCCCCCCCAATCAACCCCCGGCCCCTTAATTACCCCCGGACCCCGTTAATTAACGCGTTAATTACCCCCAGACCCTGTTAATTGCCCCCAGACCCCGTTAATTAACGCGTTAATTGCCCCCAGACCCCGTTAATTGCCCCTAGACCTCATTAATTGATGCATTAATTGCCCCCAGACCCCGTTAATTAACGCGTTAATTGCCCCCAGACCCCGTTAATTGCCCCCAGACCCCGTTAATTAAGGCGTTAATTACCCCAGACCCCGTTAATTGCCCCCAGACCCAGTTAATTAACAAATTAATTGCCCCCAGACCCCGTTAATTAAGGCGTTAATTACCCCAGACCCCGTTAATTACCCCAGACCCCGTTAATTGCCCCCAGACCCAGTTAATTAACAAATTAATTGCCCCCAGACCCCGCTAATTAAGGCGTTAATTACCCCAGACCCCGTTAATTACCCCAGACCCCGTTAATTGCCCCCAGACCCAATTAATTAACAAATTAATTACCCCCAGACCCCGTTAATTACCCCAGACCCCGTTAATTAACAAATTAATTACCCCCAGACCCCGTTAATTACCCCCAGACCCGGTTAATTACCCCAGACCCCGTTAATTACCCCCAGACCCGGTTAATTTCCCCGCCCCCCCGCTAATTAAGGCGTTAATTACCCCGAGACCCCGCTAATTAACGCGCTAATTGCCCCCAGCCCCCGCTAATTAAGGCGCTAATTAAGCGCCCCGCACCCACCGAGCAGCGCCAGCAGCGCCCCCAGCGCCGCCGCCATCTTGGCCCGGGCAGGTGAGGGCGGGGCCGGGCGCACCTGGGACACGCCCACTTCCGGCTCAGGCCACGCCCCCCTGGCCTTATATGGGGGGGCGGGGAAAGAAATGGGGGAGAAACCGGGAAATTCGGGAAAAAATGGGGGAAAAACGGGAAAATCGGGGAATTTGGGGGGAAAATCGAGGAAATTTGGGGGAAATTTTGGGGAAAAATTGGGGAAAATTGGGAAAAGTGGGAAAGAAATGGGGGGAAAATCAGGGAAATTCGGGAAAAATTGGGGAGAAAACGGGAAAATTGGGGAATTTGGGGAGAAATTGGGAAAAATTGGGGGATTTTGGGGAAAATTTGGGGAAATTTGGGGGAAATTTGGGGGAAAAATGGGGGAAAAATGGGAAAGAAATGGGGGAAAAATCAGGGAAATTCGGGAAAAATTGGGGAGAAAACGGGAAAATCGGGGAGTTTGGGGGGAATTTGGGGAAAATTCGAGGAAAATTTGGGAAAAAATTTGGGGGAAATTGGGAAAAATTGGGGGAAACATGGAAAGAAATGGGGGGAAAATTGGGAAAAATTGGGAAAATTTGGTGAAAAACCGGGAAAATCGGGGAATCTGGGGGAATTTGGGAAAATTTGGGGGAAAATTGGGGAAAAAATTGGGGAAATGGGGAAAAATTGGGGAAAAACCGGGAAAATTGGGGAATTTGGGGAAATTTGGGGGGGAATGGGGAAACGTGGGAAAGAAATTGGGGGAAAAATCGGGGAAATCGGGAAAATGGGAAAATTTGGGAATAAATGGGAAAAATGGGAAAAATTAGGGAAAAAAATGGGGAAAATGGGGAAAAATGGGAAAAAATGGGGAAAAAAAAAGGAAAAGGGGGGGATGGGAGGGAAGAACTCGACGTCACCGGGGGGGGGATGGGCGGGCCCGGCCCCTCCCCCCCCCCCATTTGAAGCCGCTCCCCGCCCCTCCCCCCACACTCGGCCCCCGAGGTTGGGACCCCCCGGGGGTTTTGGGGAACCCCCAAAAATCGGATTTTTGGGGGAATTTTGGGAATCTCCGCCGGGATTTGGGGAGGTAAGCGGGGACAACCCCCCCCCAAAAAAATAAATTCCCAAAATTCCCTGGGACCCCCCAAATTCCTCCTGGAATTCCCCCCCAAAAATTCCCGAAAATTCCCCGAAAATTCCCGAAAATCCTGAAATTCCTGAAATCCCCCCCAAACTTCCCGAAATCCCCGAAAATTCCCGAAAATCCCCGACCCCCCCCCCAAATCCCCGAACCCCCCGTAATTCCCCAAAATCCCCGAAAATTCCCGGAACTCTCAAAAATTAACTCTCAAAAATTCTTTAAATGCCCCAAAATCCCCCAAATCCCCAAAAGCCCGAAAATCCCAAAAAATCCAAAAAAACCCCAAATTCCCCAAATCCCCAAAAATCCCCAAAATTTCCGGAAGTCCCCAAATCCTCCAAAATCCCCCGAAAATTCCCGGAACAGCCCAAAATCCCCGACTCCTCCCCAAATCCCCGAAAATCCCAAAAAGCCCCGAAAATCCCAAATCCCAAAAAACTCCAAAAAAAACCCCCCAAAATACCAAAATCCTCGAAAATCCCCAAAATCCCCAAAATTCCCCAAATCCCCGAAAATCCCCGAAAATCCCCAAAAACCCCAAAATCCCCGAAAATTCCCGGAACCACCCAAAATCCCGACTTCCCCCAAATCCCCGAAAATCCCAAAATTCCCCGAAAATCCCAAAAATCCCAAAAATCCCCGAATATCCCCAAAACCCAAATTCCCCCAAACCCCCAAAACTCCCAAAAAACCCAAAAATCCCCGAAAATCCCAAAAAGCCCCGAAAGTCCCCAAATCCCAAAAAAAACCCAAAATCCCCAAAAAACCCCAAAAACCCCAAAATCCCCGAAAATTCCCGGAACCACCCAAAATCCCCGACTCCCCCCAAATCCCCGAAAATCCCAAAATTCCCGAAATCCCAAAAAATCCCCGAAAATTCCCAAATCCCCAAATCCCCGAAAATCCCCAAAACTCCAAAAAACCCAAAAATCCCCGAAAATCCCAAAAAGCCCCGAAAGTCCCCAAATCCCAAAAAAACCCCAAAATCCCCAAAAAACCCCCAAAACCCCCAAAATCCCCGAAAATTCCCGGAACCACCCAAAATCCCCGACTCCCCCCAAATCCCCGAAAACCCCAAAATTCCCCAAAATCCCCTAAAATCCCCAAAAAACCCAAAATTCCCCAAAATCCCCGAAAATCCCCCAAAAAACCAAAATTCCCCCAAAACCCCCAAAACCCCAAAATTCCTCCAAACCCCCAAAACTCCCAAAAAACCCCAAAATCCCCGAAAATCCCCAAAATCCCCAAAAAACCCCAAAATCCCCCAAATCCCCAAATCCCCCAAATCCCCCCAAACTCCTCCCCGCCCCCATCCCCCCCCCCCTCCCGCCCCTCCCCCCCCGGCCCTGACTCGCTCCCTTTGTCCCCGCGGCGCGCGCGGAATGCGCGCGTGGGGGGAGGGGCGGGGGGGGGTCCCGGGGGTGGGGGGGGGAGGGGCGGGGGGGGGAGGGGGAGCACCCCGGGGTGGGGGGAGGGGGGAGGGGCCGGGCCGGTGTCACCCGGCACCGCCTGGGACCGCCCGGGGACAATGGGGACAATGGGGACACTGACACCGCGGGGGGCGGGGACACCGGGGGGGGGACAGGGGGGGGGACTGGGACAGACTGGGAGAGACTGGGACAGGGACTGGGAGAGACTGGGACAGGGACTGGGACAGGACATCGAGAGGTACTGGGAGCACTGGGAGGGACTGGGAGGGACTGGAGAGACTGGGAGAGACTGGGACAGGGACACCAAGAGGTACTGGGGACAACTGGGGACACTGGAAGGGACTGGGAGAGACTGGGACAGACTGGGAGAGACTGGGGGTACTGGACGGGGACATTGAAAGGTACTGGGGGACACTGGGAGCGACTGGGACAGACTGGGAGAGACTGGGAGGGACTGGGAGAGACTGGGACAGGGACATCGAGAGGTACTGGGGACGACTGGGGACACTGGGAGCAACTGGGAGGGACTGGGACAGTGACGCCGACAGGGACTGGGAGCACTGGGAGGGACTGGGGACACTGGGAGTTACTGGGAGCAACTGGTAGCAACTGGGGACAGTGGGAGCACTGGGAGGGGGCTGGGGACAATTGGGGACATTTGGGGACACGGCACTGGGAGTTACTGGGAGGGGACTGGAGCACTGGGGGCCGGGACATCGAGAGGTACTGGGAGCAACTGGGGGACAACTGGGGACACTGGGAGCACTGGGAGGGGACACTGGGAACAGTGGGGACACCGGCACTGGGAGTTACTGGGAGGGACTGGGAAGGGGGACTGGGAGCAACTGGGGACACCGGCACTGGTTGTTACTGGGAGCACTGGGGGAGACTGGGAAGGGACTGGGGACAATTGGGGACAGTGGGGGCAACTGGGGACACCGGCACTGGGAGCACTGGGAGTTACTGGGAGGGACCGGGGACAGGGACACCCAGAGGAACTGGGACACTGGGGACAGTGGGAGGTACTGGGAGCACTGGGAGGGACTGGTGGCACTGGTGTGACCCCGAGGTGACCCCGGTGCCCCCCCCCCCCCCCCCCCCCCGGTGTCCCCAGGTGCCACCATGAGCCGCCCCCTGCTGGTGCTGCTGCTGCTGCCACCAGGTACTGGTTTGTACTGGTCTGTACTGGTCTGTACTGGTCTGGACTGGTTTGGACTGGTTTGGACTGGTTTGGGCTGGTCTGGGCTGGTTTGTACTGGTCTGTACTGGTCTGTACTGGTCTGTACTGGTCTGTACTGGTCTGGGCTGGTCTGTACTGGTTTGGGCTGCTTTGGGCTGGTCTGTACTGGTTTGTACTGGTCTGTACTGGTCTGGACTGGTTTGGACTGGTTTGTACTGGTTTCGGCTCACTGGTCTGTACTGGTTTGGGCTGGTTTGGACTGGGACCCCCAAAATCCCCCAAAAACCCCCAATTTCCAGCCACACCCTCCCCCAAAACCCCCTCAAACCCACCCCAAAACCCCCAAATTTTTAACTTTTTTTAACTTTCCCCATTTTTCCCATTTTTCCGGCATTCCCCAGGGATCCTGGGCGCCTCCTGGGCCACCCGGATCCCAAATTTTAACCCCAAAAATCCCATTTTCCAGCCACCCCCTCCCCCAAAAACCTCTCAAACCCACCCCAAACCCCCCAATTTTTAACTTTTCCCAACTTTTCCCAACTTTCCCCATTTTTCCCGACCCCGCAGGGATCCTGGGCGCCTCGTGGGCCGCCTGGATCCCAATTTTTAACCCGAAAAATCCCAATTTCCAGCCACCCCCAGCCCCCAAACCCACCCCAAACCCCCAAATTTTTAACTTTTTTTAATTTCCCCATTTTTCCGGCATTCCCCAGGGATCCTGGGCGCCTCGTGGCCGCCTGGATCCCAATTTTTAACCCCAAAAATCCCAAAAACCCTCCACCAAAAACCCCTCAAACCCACCCAAAACCCCCTCAAACCCACCCCAAAATCCCCACATTTTTAACTTTTTTAAACTTTTCCCCATTTTTTTTTCCGGACCCCGCAGGGATCCTGGGCGCCTCCTGGACCACCCGGATCCCAATTTTTAACCCCAAAAATCCCCAAAAATCCCCAAAAATCCCATTTTCCAGCCACACCCTCCCCCAAAACCCCCTCTAACCCACCCCAAACCCCCCCAATTTTTAACTTTTCCCAACTTTTCCCAACTTTTCCCAACTTTTCCCATTTTTCCGGCATTCCCCAGGGATCCTGGGCGCCTCCTGGGCCGCCTGGATCCCAATTTTTAACCCTTAAACTCCCAAAACCCACCCCAAAACCCCTCAAACCCACCCCAAACCCCCTCAAACCCACCCCAAACCCCCCAATTTTTAACTTTTCCAACTTTTCCAACTTTTCCCAACTTTTCCCATTTTTTTCCGGCATTCCCCAGGGATCCTGGGCGCCTCGTGGGCCACTCGGATCCCAAATTTTAACCCCAAAAATCCCAAAAAATCCCCAAAACCCCCTCAAACCCACCCCAAACCCCCTCAAACCCACCCCAACCCCCCCCCATTTTTTAACTTTCCCAACTTTTCCCATTTTTTTCCGGCATTCCCCAGGGATCCTGGGCGCCTCCTGGGCCGCCCGGGTGCCACTTTTTAACCCCAAAAATCCCCAAAAATCCCATTTTCCAGCCACGCCCCACCCCCAAACCCACCCAAAACCCCCCAATTTTTAACTTTTTTAATTCCCCCATTTTTCCGTCATTCCCCAGGGATCCTGGGCGCCTCGTGGGCCGCCTGGATCCCAATTTTTAACCCTTAAACTCCCAAAACCCACCCCAAAAACCCCTCAAACCCACCCAAAACCCCCAAATTTTTAATTTTTCCCATTTTTTCCGGACCCCGCAGGGATCCTGGGTGCCACTTTTTAATCCCAAAAATCCCAAAACCCACCCCAAACCCCCTCAAACCACCCCAAACCCCCCAAACTTTTTTTTTAACTTTTTAACTTTTTTAACTTTTCCGAACTTTTTTTAATTTCCCCATTTTTCCCGGCATTCCCCAGGGATCCTGGGCGCCTCGTGGGCCGCCTGGATCCCAATTTTTAACCCTTAAACTCCCAAACCCCACCCCAAAAACCCCCTCAAACCCACCCCAAACCCCCCATTTTTTAACTTTCCCAACTTTCCCCATTTTTTTCCGGCATTCCCCAGGGATCCTGGGCGCCTCGTGGGCCGCCTGGATCCCAATTTTTAACCCTTAAACTCCAAAACCCACCCCAAAAACCCCTCAAACCCACCCCAAACCCCCCAATTTTTAACTTTTCCCAACTTTTCCCATTTTTTGGCATTCCCCAGGGATCCTGGGCGCCTCCTGGGCCGCCTGGATGCCGCCGGCGGTGGCGGGGCTGGCCGGCTCCTGCGTCTCCATCCCGTGCCGCTTCTCGTTCCCCGAGGAGCTGCGGCCGGGGGCGGTGCAGGGCCTCTGGTACTTCGGCAGCCCCTACCCCAAGAATTACCCGCCGGTGGTGGCGCGGAGCCGGCCCGGGGCCGTGCACGAGAGCTTCGCGGGCCGGGCGCGCCTCCGCGGGGACCCGGGGCTGCGGGACTGCTCGCTGGAGCTGGGACCCCCCACTCAGCGCCGAGCTCGGGGGGAGGTACTACTTCCGAGGGGACCTGGGAGGATACAACCAGTACAGCTTCAGCGAGCACACCACCCTGACTGTGCTGGGTGAGTAAGTTTTGGCGAAAATTTGGGGGTTTTTTGGGATTTTTTAGGGATTTTTTTTGATTTTTTTAGAGATTTTTTAGGGATTTTTTTCAGGATTTTTTAGAGATTTTTAAGGATTTTTAAAGAATTTTTTAGGGATTTTTTTTGGATTTTTTGAGGATTTTTCAAGGATTTTTCAGAGATTTTTTTGGATTTTTTTAGGGATTTTTTGGGGATTTTTTTGAGATTTTTTGGTGATTTTTTTGGATTTTTTTGAGATTTTTTTGCAATTTTTTTTGGATTTTTTAGGGGTTTTTTAGAGATTTTTTAGGGATTTTTTAGGGATTTTTTAGAGATTTTTTAGGGATTTTTTAGGGATTTTTTAGAGATTTTTTAGGGATTTTTTAGGGATTTTTTAGGGATTTTTTTAGGGATTTTTTTAGTATTTTTTGGGGATTTTTTTAGATTTTTTAGAGATTTTTTGGGGATTTTTTTGCAATTTTTTAGGGATTTTTTAGGTTATTTTTAGAGATTTTTTCTGATTTTTCG
This sequence comes from Phylloscopus collybita, assembly GCA_027886175.1. Lineage (NCBI taxonomy): Eukaryota > Metazoa > Chordata > Aves > Passeriformes > Phylloscopidae > Phylloscopus > Phylloscopus collybita. The sequence goes on from JAJNNQ010000294.1 coordinate 13,252, forward strand.
GGATTTTTTAGAATTTTTTTTGCGATTTTTTAGGGATTTTTTTAGAGATTTTTTAGAGATTTTTCAGGGATTTTTCGGGATATTTTGGGGGATTTTTCGGGGCCCCCCGGGGCTGCGGGACTGCTCGCTGGAGCTGGGACCCCCGCTCAGCGCCGAGCTCGGCGGCAGGTACTACTTCCGAGGGGACCTGGGAGGATACAACCAGTACAGCTTCAGCGAGCACACCACCCTCACGGTACTGGGTGAGTGACATTTGGGATTTTTTTGCGATTTTTGGGGATTTTTTTAGGATTTTTCGGGACTTTTTTTGGATTTTTTAGGGATTTTTTAGAGATTTTTTTGGGATTTTTTTTAGAGATTTTTTAGAGATTTTTTAGAGATTTTTTTGGGATTTTTTAGAGATTTTTTGAGGATTTTTTGGGGATTTTTTAGGGATTTTTGGGGGATTTTTTTTTATTTTTTGGGGACTTTTTTGGATTTTTTAGGGATTTTTTAGAGATTTTTTGGGATTTTTTAGAGATTTTTTATAGAATTTTTAGAGAGTTTTAAAGGAATTTTTGGGAATTTTTTTGCGAATTTTTGGGATTTTTTAGAGGTTTTTTAGGGATTTTTTGGGATTTTTTTGGGATTTTTTAGAGATTTTTTCAGGATTTTTTTGGGATTTTTTTAGTATTTTTTAGGGAATTTTTTTGAGATTTTTTTGGGGATTTTTTAGGGGATTTTTAGGGATTTTTTAGGGATTTTTTAGGGATTTTTAATTTCAATTTCAATTCTAATTTCGACTTCAATTTTATTTTTAATTTCAATTTCCAATTCAAATTTCAATTTCAATTTTCAATTTGAATTTTCAATTTTCATTTTCAATTTCAATTTCAATTTCAATTATTTCAATTTCAATTTCAATTTTAATTCCAATTTCAATTTTAATTTTAATTTCAATTTTTAATTTTAATGTTAATTTTTATTTTTATTTTTATTTTTATTTTTATTTTTATTTTTATTTTTATTTTTATTTTTATTTTTATTTTTATTTTTATTTTAATTTTTATTTTTATTTTAATTTTAATTTCAATTTTAATTTCATTTTCAATTCCCATTTTTAATTCAATTTTACTTTCCCATCCCCTTCCCCTTTCGCCGGCAGAGGAGCCGTCGCTGGAGGCGCCGGCGGCGCTGGTGGCCGGCGCGGTGGCCGAGCTGCGCTGCCGGGTGCCGGACTCGTGCCCGCGGCAGCGGCCGCGCCTGCGCTGGGAGGGGGCGCGGGAGCTTCCGGAAGCTTCCGAGCGGCTCTGGCGCGAGGACGCCGCCGGCGCCGCCTCCCTGGTCTCCGGCCTGCGCTTCCGGCCCCGGCGCCAGGACGGCGGCACCTGGCTGGGCTGCCAGGTGACCCTGCCCAACTCCAGCCTGGCCTTCGACGCGGGGATAGCGCTGGACGTGGAGTGTGAGCACCTGGGGGTACACCTGGGCACACCTGGGGGCACCTGGGATACACCTGGGGGGAGCTGGGGGAGGTGGGACACACCTGGGACACACCTGGCTGGGCTGCCAGGTGACCCTGCCCAACTCCAGCCTGGCCTTCGACACCGGCATCGCGCTGGACGTGGAGTGTGAGCACCTGGGGGCACCTGGGATACACCTGGGGGCACCTGGGATACACCTGGGCACACCTGGGGGGAGGTGGGACACACCTGGGATACACCTGGGGGAGGTGGGACACACCTGGGACACACCTGGCTGGGCTGCCAGGTGACCCTGCCCAACTCCAGCCTGGCCTTCGACACGGGGATAGCGCTGGACGTGGAGTGTGAGCACCTGGGGGCACACCTGGGCACACCTGGGATACACCTGGGGGCACCTGGGCAAACCTGGGATACACCTGGGGGCACCTGGGGGCACCTGGGATACACCTGGGCACACCTGGGGGCACCTGGGCAAACCTGGGATACACCTGGGCACACCTGGGCACACCTGGGCATACCTGGGATACACCTGGGCACACCTGGGCACACCTGGGGGGAGCTGGGATACACCTGGGCACACCTGGGACACACCTGGCTGGGCTGCCAGGTGACCCTGCCCAACTCCAGCCTGGCCTTCGACACCGGGATCGCGCTGGACGTGGAGTGTGAGCACCTGGGGGCACCTGGGATACACCTGGGCACACCTGGGACACACCTGGGCACACCTGGGGGGAGCTGGGGGCACCTGGCATACACCTGGGCACACCTGGGCACACCTGGCTGGGCTGCCAGGTGACCCTGCCCAACTCCAGCCTGGCCTTCGACGCCGGGATCGCGCTGGACGTGGAGTGTGAGCACCTGGGGGTACCTGGGATACACCTGGGCACACCTGGGACACACCTGGGGGCACCTGGGATACACCTGGGGGGAGCTGGGATACACCTGGGGGAGGTGGGACACACCTGGGACACACCTGGCTGGGCTGCCAGGTGACCCTGCCCAACTCCAGCCTGGCCTTCGACACCGGGATAGCGCTGGACGTGGAGTGTGAGCACCTGGGGGTACACCTGGGATACACCTGGGCACACCTGGGGGGAGCTGGGGGAGGTGGGACACACCTGGGACACACCTGGCTGGGCTGCCAGGTGACCCTGCCCAACTCCAGCCTGGCCTTCGACACCGGGATCGCGCTGGACGTCGAGTGTGAGCACCTGGGGGTACACCTGGGCACACCTGGGGGCACCTGGGCAAACCTGGGATACACCTGGGGGCACCTGGGGGCACCTGGGATACACCTGGGCACACCTGGGGGCACCTGGGCAAACCTGGGATACACCTGGGCACACCTGGGCACACCTGGGCATACCTGGGATACACCTGGGCACACCTGGGCACACCTGGGGGGAGCTGGGATACACCTGGGCACACCTGGGACACACCTGGCTGGGCTGCCAGGTGACCCTGCCCAACTCCAGCCTGGCCTTCGACACCGGGATCGCGCTGGACGTGGAGTGTGAGCACCTGGGGGCACCTGGGATACACCTGGGCACACCTGGGACACACCTGGGCACACCTGGGGGGAGCTGGGGGCACCTGGCATACACCTGGGCACACCTGGGCACACCTGGCTGGGCTGCCAGGTGACCCTGCCCAACTCCAGCCTGGCCTTCGACGCCGGGATCGCGCTGGACGTGGAGTGTGAGCACCTGGGGGTACCTGGGATACACCTGGGCACACCTGGGACACACCTGGGGGCACCTGGGATACACCTGGGGGGAGCTGGGATACACCTGGGGGAGGTGGGACACACCTGGGACACACCTGGCTGGGCTGCCAGGTGACCCTGCCCAACTCCAGCCTGGCCTTCGACGCCGGGATCGCGCTGGACGTCGAGTGTGAGCACCTGGGGGCACACCTGGGATACACCTGGGCACACCTGGGATACACCTGGGCACACCTGGGCACACCTGGGCACACCTGGGCACACCTGGGATACACCTGGGGGCACCTGGGGGGAGCTGGGATACACCTGGGGGGAGGTGGGACACACCTGGGGGGCACCCGGGGGCACCTGGGGGCACCTGGGCACACCTGGGGCTCACCTGGGGGCACCTGGGGGCACCTGGGGTACACCTGGGCACACCTGGGATACACCTGGGAGCACCTGGGATACACCTGGGGGGAGCTGGGCACACCTGGGCACACCTGGGGGCACCTGGGACACACCTGGGCGCACCTGGAGGTACCTGGGGAGGTGCCTGGCTCCCACCTCACTCACCTGGGCAGGTTCGGGGCGGCCCCCTTGCCTCACCTGTCGGGGTCCCCTGACTCACCTGCGCCCCTCCCCGCCCTCACCTGTCCCCCCCCCAGACGAGCCGCAGGTGCTGGAGGTGTCGGGCGCGGCCGAGGCCCTGGAGGGCTCGCAGGTGGAGCTGGGCTGCTGGGCCGAGGGCCGCCCCCCCCCCGCTGCTCACCTGGTTCCGGGGGCCGCAGGTGCTGCGCGAGGAGCCGGGGGCGGCCCAGCTGGCCCTGCACCTGGCCCAGGTGAGCCCCGGCGACAGCGGCACCTACACCTGCGTGGCCGAGAACCGGCACGGCCGCCACAACCGGAGCCTGGAGCTGCACGTGGCCTGTGAGTGGCGCACCTGGGAACTCACCTGGGGGCACCTGGGGGCACCTGGGGGCACCTGGGGCACCTGGGAACTCACCTGGGACACACCTGGGGGCACCTGGGAACTCACCTGGGACACACCTGGGGCAGCTGGGGCACCTGGGACACACCTGGGCACACCTGGGCGCACCTGGGGGCACCTGGGAACTCACCTGAGCACACCTGGGGGCACCTGGGAACTCACCTGGGGGCACCTGGGGCAGCTGGGACACACCTGGGAACTCACCTGGGCACACCTGGGCCACACCTGGGACACACCTGGGAGCTCACCTGGGAACTCACCTGGGGGCACCTGGGAACTCACCTGGGCACACCTGGGGGCCCCTGGGAACTCACCTGGGGCAGCTGGGCGCACCTGGGAGCTCACCTGGGCACACCTGGGGCAGCTGTGACACACCTGGGAACTCACCTGAGGGCACCTGGGAACTCACCTGGGGGCACCTGGGCACACCTGAGGCAGCTGGGCGCACCTGGGAACTCACCTGGGCACACCTGGGCACACCTCGGGCAGCTGGGACACACCTGGGCACACCTGGGATACACCTGGTGCGGCTGGGACACACCTGGGGGTACCTGGGCACATCTGGGACACACCTGGGTCCCTTTTCTGGGTCCCTCTGCACACCTGGCCCACACCTGGAGCCATTTTTGGGGTCCTTCCCAACACCTGAGTCGCACCTGGCTCACACCTGGGTCCTCCTGCACACCTGTCCCTCACCTGTAACTCACCTGCAACTCACCTGTCTTACCTGTAACTCACCTGTACCTCACCTGTAACTCACCCGTGACTCACTTGTGCACACCTGTAACTCACCTGTATCTCTTCTCTCACCTGTAACTCACCCATGACTCACCTGTCTCACCTGTAACTCACCTGTCCATCACTTGTAACTCACCTGTCTCACCTGTCTCACCTGTCACTCACCTGTCGCTCACCTGTACCTCACCTGCCCCTCACCTGTCCCTCACCTGTCCCTCACCTGTCCCTCACCTGTATCTCTTCTCTCACCTGTAACTCACCCATGACTCACCTGTCACTCACCTGTCTCTCACCTGTCTCTCACCTGTCCCTCACCCGTGACTCACCTGTCCCTCACCTGTCGCTCACCTGTCCCTCACCTGTCGCTCACCTGTCCGTCCCCCCCGCAGACGCCCCGCGGCCGCCGGTGGTGAACGGCTCGCTGTGGGCGCTGGCAGGTGAGCAGGTGCGCCTCACCTGCGCCGCCTCCAGCCACCCCGCCCCCATCCTGACGCTGGCGCGAGGGCGCCGCCTGCTGGCCACGGCCGTGTACGAGGCTCAGGTGAGCCTGGAGCTGCCGGCGGCCGCACCTGAGGACGCGGGGGAATACCTGTGCCGGGCGGAGAACCAGCACGGCCACAGCAGCCTGGCCTTCAACCTCACCGTGGAGTGTGAGATTTGGGGGGAAAAACCGGGATTTTGGGCAAAAATGGGGAAAAAAGGGGAAAAAATGGGGATTTTTGGGGGAAAAAATGGGGAAAAAACGGGATTTTGGGGGGATTTTTGGGGTGAGCACCTGAGGTACCTGGTACCTGTGCAGGGCACAGCAGCCCGGCCTTCAACCTCACCGTGGAGTGTGAGATTTGGGGAGAAAAACCCGGATTTTGGGCAAAAAAAACCCGGGATTTTGGGCAAAAATGGGGAAAAATGGGGAAAAAAACGGGATTTTGGGGGAAAAAAGGGAATTTTGGGGGTGAGCACCTGAGGTACCTGGTACCTGTGCAGGGCACAGCAGCCCGGCCTTCAACCTCACCGTGGAGTGTGAGAGAGATTTGGGGGGAAAAACCGGGATTTTGGGCAAAAAACCCAGGATTTGGGGCAAAAATAGGGAAAAAATTGGGATTTTTGGGCAAAAAAATGGGGATTTTTGGGGATTTTTTTGGGAAAAAAGGAGGTTTTGGGGGATTTTTTGGGGGGAAAAAATGGAGATTTGGGGGGGAAAAATGGGGATTCTGGGAAAAAATGGGAAAAATGGGAAAAAAAGGGGAAAAAGGGGGAAAAAATGGGATTTTGGGGGGAAAAAGGGGATTTTTGGGGGTGAGCACCTGAGGTACCTGGTACCTGTGCAGGGCACAGCAGCCCGGCCTTCAACCTCACCATGGAGTGTGAGATTTGGGGAGAAAAACCCGGATTTTGGCAAAAAATGGGGAAAAATGGGGAAAAAATGGGGATTTTTGGGCAAAAAATGAGGATTTTTTGGGGAAAAAAAATGGAGATTTTGGGGAAGAAAAATGGGGAAAAAATGGGGAAAAAATGGGGATTTTTGGGGATTTTTTTGGGAAAAAAATGATGGAGATTTTGGGGAATATTTTGGGGGGAAAAATGGGGAAAATGGGAAAAAATGGGAAAAAAACCCGGGAAAAAACGGGGAAAAAATCAGGAAAAAAAAGGAGGAAAATGGGAAAAAATGGGGATTTTTGGGCAAAAAAATGGGGATTTTTGGGGATTTTTTTGGGGAAAAAATGGAGATTTTGGGGGGAAAAATGGGTATTTTGGGAAAAAATGGGAAAAATGAGGAAAAAAATGAGGAAAAAATGGGGATTTTTTGGGGGAAAAGGGGATTTTTGGGGTGAGCACCTGAGGTACCTGGTACCTGTGCCGGGCGGAGAACCAGCACGGCCACAGCAGCCTGGCCTTCAACCTCACCGTGGAGTGTGAGAGAGATTTGGGGGGAAAAACGGGATTTTGGGCAAAAAAACCGGGATTTTGGGCAAAAATGGGGAAAAAAGGGGAAAAAATGGGGATTTTGGGGGGAAAAAAGGGAATTTTGGGGGTGAGCACCTGAGGTACCTGGTACCTGTGCCGGGCGGAGAACCAGCACGGGCACAGCAGCCTGGCCTTCAACCTCACCGTGGAGTGTGAGAGCCGTTTGGGGGGAAAAAACGGGATTTTGGGCAAAAATGGGGAAAAATGGGGAAAAAATGGGGAAAAAATGGGGAAAAAAGGGGATTTTTGGGGTGAGCACCTGAGGTACCTGGTACCTGTGCAGGGCACAGCAGCCCGGCCTTCAACCTCACCGTGGAGTGTGAGATTTGGGGAGAAAAACCCGGATTTTGGGCAAAAAAACCGGGATTTGGGGCAAAAATAGGGAAAAATGGGGATTTTTGGGAAAAAAATGGGGATTTTGGGCAAAAAATGGGGATTTTGGGGAGTTTTTGGGGGAAAAAAAGGAGATTTTAGGGGAGATTTTGGGGGAAAATGGGGAAAATGGGAAAAAATGGGAAAAAACCCGGGATTTGGGGAAAAAACCCGGGAAAAAAATGGGGAAAAAATCAGAAAAAAAAAAATGGAGGAAAATGGGAAAAAATGGGGATTTTTGGGCAAAAAATGAGGATTTTTGGGGATTTTTTTGGGGGAAAAAATGGAGATTTTGGGGGAAAAAATGGGATTTTGGGGGGAAAAAGGGGATTTTGGGGGGTGAGCACCTGAGGTACCTGGTACCTGTGCAGGGCACAGCAGCCCGGCCTTCAACCTCACCGGGGAGTGTGAGAGAGAAATTGGGGGGAAAACCCCGGATTTTGGGCAAAAAAATGGGAAAAAACCCAGAAAAAATGGGGAAAAAAATGGGGATTTTTGGGCAAAAAATGAGGATTTTTTGGGAAAAAAAATTGAGATTTTGGGGGAGATTTTGGGGAAGAAAAATGGGGATTTTGGGGAGAAAAATGGGAAAAAAATGGGGAAAAAGTCGGGTTTTTGGGGGGGGAAAAGGTGGGAAAAAACGGGAAAAAATGGGGAAAAAAATGAGGGGAAAAAAGGGAAAATGGGGATTTTGGGGGGAAAAACCGGGATTTTGGGCAAAAAAACCAACAAATGGGATTTTGGGGAAAAAAATGGGGATTTTTGGGGAAAAAATCGGAATTTTTTTGGGGAAAAATGGGGATTTGTTGGGGGAAAAAAAGGAATTTTGGGGGAAAAAAAGGAGATTTTGGGGGATATTTTGGGGGAAAAATGGGGATTTTGGGGGGGAAAAATGGGACTTTTTGGAGGGAAAAAATGGGAATTTTTTGGGGGAAAAAATGGGATTTTGGGGGGGATCAGGAATCCCCCAAAAATCCCCAAAAATCCCCCCAAAATCCCCCTCCCCCCGCAGACCCCCCGGTGGTGCTGCCCGAGTCGCGCTGCTCCCCGGCAGGTGAGGGCCTGGCCAGGTGCGTCTGCGCCGCCGCCGCCTTCCCCCCCGCCCAGGTGTCCTTCCAGGTGCCCACCTGGAACCTGAGCGTGGCCGAGGGGCACCGCGACTTCGCCCTGACCTCACCTGGCGGCGGCGGCGGCGGCGACGGGGAGGACTCACCTGGCGCACCTGGCGCACCTGGCGGCGGGGGCGTGGTGCGGGCGGTGCTGACGCTGCGGGGGGGGCTGGAGCCGCGCCTGGCCGTGCTCTGCGCCGCCCGCAACGGCCACGGCGCCGCCAGCCTGCAGCTGCGGTTTGTGCATCCAGGTGAGCGCACCTGGGGACAGGTGAGATACACCTGGGATACACCTGGGATACACCTGAGATACACCTGAGATACCTGGGATAGCTGGGGCACACCTGGGGTAATGGGGGGTAATGGCCACGGCGCCGCCAGCCTGCAGCTGCGGTTTGTACATCCAGGTGAGCGCACCTGGGATACACCTGGGGACACCTGGGATACACCTGGGATACACCTGAGATAGCTGGGATACACCTGGGGTAATGGGGGGTAATGGGCACGGTGCCGCCAGCCTGCAGCTGCGCTTCGTGCACCCAGGTGAGAGCACCTGGGGACAGGTGAGATACACCTGGGGGCACCTGGGGGCTGGGGAGATACACCTGGGGGCAGCTAGGATAGCTGGGGCACACCTGGGGGCACCTGGGATACATCTGGGATACACCTGGGCATACCTGTGGGCACCTAGCCCCTCCCCTCACCTGTCCTACCCCTCCCACCTGTCCCACCTGTGCTCACCTGTCCCTCACCTGTCCCTCACCTGTGCTCATCTGTGCTCACCTGTGCACTCACCTGTGCTCACCTGCGCTCACCTGTCTCACCTGCAGCCGGGCTGGTCTGGGCCAAGGTGGGCCCGGTCGGCGCCGTCGTCGCCTTCGCCGTCGTCATCGCCCTCGTCTGTTACCTGAGCCAGAGCCGCCGCAAGTGAGCCCCGCCCCCCGCCGGCCGGCCACGCCCACGGGGGGCCGCGCCCACCCGGGGAGCCTGGGAAGGGAGGGAGGGAGGGGGAGGGGCAAACCCCACAGGCCACGCCCCCCCGTGGGCAGGTGTGCCCAAACCAAAGGGCCACGCCCACAATTAGACACGCCCCCTAAGAGGCCACGCCCATGTTTGGACACGCCCCTCATAGGCCACGCCCACAATGGGATGTCCCTGGTGGACACGCCCCCACAGAGGCCACGCCCCCCACTGTGATACCCCAATGGGCCACGCCCCCAATGGGACAGCCCCGGTGGACACGCCCCCATAGGCCACGCCCCTATTGTGACTCCCAATGGGCCACGCCTCCCAATGAGACACGCCCCGTTGAGGCCACGCCCGTTCCTGGACACGCCCTTTGAGGCCACGCCCACTCCCGTGCTATTTCCTCTTGGCCACGCCCACTCAGCCCACGCCCTTTCTGAAACCACGCCCCCCCCATCGAGCTACCCGCCACCAAGCCACGCCCCCTTCAGGCCACGCCCACAAGGGGGGCGGGGAAATTCAGCAGCGGGGCGGGGCAGGGCGGGGGCGAGGCCAAACCTGACGAGGCCACGCCCCCTCCCGCCCCGCCCCTGCAGGAAGGCGTCGGGAAGCCCCGAGGTGACCCCGGTGACCCCGGCGGGGGGGCGGGAGCCGGAGCCACGCCCACCACAGGTGAGGAGGGGGGGAGGGGTCCCAGGTGGGATTTTGGGGCCGGCCAGGTGCGGCCAGGTGTGACCCCGCCCCTCCCCCAGGTGCGCTGGCTCCGCGGCGCCGTCGGCCGCTGGGCGCTGGGGGTGGGGGAGGGGCCGGGCTCCGCCCCCCCCGAGCCGGCCCCGCCCCCCAAACCCGCCCGGGGACCCCCCGAGGAGCCCCCGGAGTACGCGGAGATCCGGGTCAAGTGACCACGCCCACCGCCCACCTGGACCACGCCCACCGCCCACCTGGGACACGCCCAACTCACCTGGACCACGCCCACTGCACCTGGAGCACACCCAGCTCACCTGGACCACGCCCACTGCACCTGGACCACACCCATCTCACCTGGACCACGCCCAATTTACCTGGACTCACTCACCTGGACCACGCCCATCTCACCTGAGCACACCCACTGCACCTGAACCACGCCCAACTCACCTGGACCACGCCCACTGCACCTGGATTTGCTCACATGGACACGCCCCACTCACCTGGCCACGCCCAACTCACCTGGACCACGCCCACCACACCTGGACCACGCCCCACTGCACCTGGACCACGCCCAACTCACCTGGACCACGCCCACCTCACCTGGACTCGCTCACATGACCACGCCCCACTGCACCTGGACTCACTCACCTGGCCATGCCCAGCTCACCTGAGCACGCCCAACTCACCTGACCACGCCCACCACACCTGGACCACGCCCAACTCAGCTGGACCATGCCCACTGCACCTGGACTTGCTCACCTGGCCACGCCCCACTCACCTGGCCACGCCCACCACACCTGGACCACGCCCACCTGTTCATCCCGGCTGTGACCACACCCCTTTTTTCTGGACACGCCCATTTCCCCTCCCCCACGCCCCCTGGCCACGCCCATCTCACCTTGACCGCGCCCAACCGTCTCCTCCTGGCCACGCCCACCCCGGGGGGTTCCGGGTGTGACCACGCCCACACGCCTGGCCACGCCCCCTTCCCCACCCCTGGCCACGCCCCCCCCCCCCGCTGCTGGCCCCGCCCCCTCCCCGTTAATTATTTATTGCCCCTCATTAACGCCCCTCCCCCCGCCCCCCGCTTGACCCCCAAAATAAAAACCGGAAATGACCAAATTTGGAAAATTTGATGAATTTTGGGGAAATTTTGGGATTTTGGGGAAATTTTGGGAATTTTTGGGGAATTTTTGGGGAATTTTGGGCATTCGTGGTGAAATTTGGGGGAACTTGGGGGGAATTTTAGGAATTTTGGGGAATTTGTGGGATTTTCAGGGAATTTGGGGGAAATATCGGGGAAATTTGGGGGAAATTTTGGGGATTTTGGGTCATTTTTGGGTCATTTTTTTGGCCATTTTTAGGTCATTTTTTAGGGCATTTCCCGGCGGTTTTCCAGCCGCTCGCGGCGGCTTTCGGCGGCGCGCGGGGTTTCAGGGCCGTTTTTGGGGTTTTTGGGGGGTTTTTTGGGGTTTTTTTTGGGGGTTTTTTTGGGGCATTTTCGGGCGATTTCGGCGCCTTCCGGGAGCCGCCGCCGTCACGTGACCAGCCCGCCCCCCGTTGCCATGGCGACGCCCTCACCCCTGATTGGCTCTTTCCTTTCACGTGACGGCGGGGGAAAACCCCGCCCATCCCGCGCTCTGATTGGCCGGGCGGTGTCACCAGGGCGCGCCGATTGGTCGGCGCCGCGTCACGTGCGCGGAAGTGGCGGAGCCGCAGGTGGGAGAGACGGGGGAAGGGGGAGGGGGGGCCCGAAAATTTGGGAGGGGGGGGGAGGGGAGGGACCCCCCGGTGGGGGAGGGGCCAAAAGGGGGGGGAGGGGCCAAAAAAAGGGGGAAAATTGACCCCAAACGGCTCCGAATCGGTGAAAAACCCAAAAAAAGTGCCCGAAAGTGCCCGAAACTCCCGCCAAAATCCCCGATTGCCGCCAAATCCCCCCAAAATTCGCGCCAAATCCCCCAAATCTCAAAAAAAATCCCTCAAAATAAAAAAAAATCCCAAAAAAATCCCAAAAAATCCCCAAAAAATCTCCCAAAAAATCCCCAAAAAACTCCCCAAAAATCCCCCAAAAATCCCAAAAAATCCCAAAAAAATCCCCAAAAATCCTCCAAAAAAATCCCTTAAAATTCCCAAAAATCCCAAAAAAATCCCCAAAAATCCTCCGAAAAAATCCCCCCAAAAAACCAAAAAATCCCCAAAAAACTCCCCAAAAATCCCTAAAAAATCCCCAAAAAAATCCCAAAAAAATCCCCAAAAAATCCGGAAAAAAAACCAAAAAATCCCCAAAAATCCCCAAAAAATCTCCAAAAAATCCTCCAAAAAAATCCCAAAAAAATCCAAAAAAAATCCGGAAAAAAACCCAAAAAATCCCCAAAAAATCCCCCTAAAATCCCCCCAAAAATCCCCAAAAATCCCAAAAATCCTCCAAAAAATCCCAAAAAATTCCCAAAAATCAAAAACAAAACCCCAAAATTCCCCAAAAAAATCCCCAAAAAAATCCCCAAAAAATCCGCAAAAAATCCCAAAAAATCCCCCAAAAAATCAAAAAAAATCCCCAAAAAATCCCCCAAAAAACAAATCCCCCAAAAAATCCCCAAAAATCCCCCCAAATCCCCGGAAAAATCCCCAAAAAATCCAAAAAAAATCCCAAAAAAATCCCCCCAAATTCTCAAAAATTCCAAAAAAAATCCCAAAAAATCCCAAAAAAAATCTCCCAAAAAATCCCCAAAAAACTCCCCAAAAATCCCCAAAAAATCTCCAAAAAATCCCCCAAAAAAATCCCAAAAATTCCGCGAAAAAATCCCAAAAAATTCCCAAAAATCAAAAAAAAACCCCAAAAATCCCCCCAAAAATCCCCAAAAAATCCCCCAAAAATCCCAAAAATATCCCAAAAAATCCCCCCAAAAATCCAAAAAAATCCCCAAAATACCCCCAAAAAATCTCCCAAAAAATCCCCAAAAATCCCCAAAAATCCCCAAAAAATCCCCAAAAAATCAAAAAAAATCCCCAAAAAATCCCCCAAAATTCCCCCCAATTCCCCTCCCCCCGCCCCTCCCCCCGCTCCCCTTTGTCCCCCCCGCCCCTCCCCCCCCGCTCCCCTCTGGCCCCAAATTCCCGGGATTCTTTCGCCTCCGGGGTTTCCCAATTTTTTCCCCTCCCGGGACCTTCCCAAGAAAAATAAATCCCAAAAAATCCCAAAAAATCCCGGCCCGGGGGGTGGGGGAGGGGAATTCGGGGGGGATTTTTGGGGGGAATTTTGGGAGTTTTTGGGGGAAATTTGGGGATTTTTTTGGGGAGGATTTTGTGGGAATTTGGGGAATTTTGGGGGGAATTTGGGGGGGTCGGGAGGGGTTCGGGGGGGATTTTTGGGGGGGGATTTTTTTGGGATTTTTTGGGATTTTTGGGGGGGAATTTTGGGGATTTTTTGGGGTGAATTTGGGGATTTTTTGGGGGGGATTTTTTGGGGGAATTTTGGGATTTTTTGGGGATTTTTTGGGGATTTTTTTGGGGGGATTTGGGGGGAATTTTTGGGATTTTTGGGGGGAATTTTCTGGAGTTTTTGGGGGGAGTTTTTGGGATTTTTTGGGGGGATTTGGGAGGAATTTTGGAGATTTTTTTGAGGGTAATTTGGGGGATTTTTTGGGGAATTTGTGGGAATTTTTTGGGATTTTTTGGGGATTTTTTTAGGATTTTTTGGGGGATTTTTGGGGATTTTTTGGGGATTTTTTTAGGATTTTTTTGGGGATTTTTTTGGGATTTTTTCGGGAATTTTTTTGGGAAATCCAACCCCTCCCCTCCCCCCCCCCCCCCCATCCCGCCCCTCCCCCTCCCGCGGGGGCGGCTCAGGGCGGGGGGAGGGGCCCGGGCCCCGCCCCTCCCCCCCCCGCTCGGGACTCGGGGCAGCAGCGACCGCCAGGGACCCGCGGCTCCCAGTCCGGACCAGTTCGGACCAGTTCGGACCAGTTCGGACCAGTTCGGACCAGTTCGGACCAGTTCGGACCAGTTCGGACCAGTTCGGACCAGTTCGGAGCTCCCGGGACCCCCCCAGGACCCCCCCCGGACCGGCCCAGTTCGTCCCAGTTCGTCCCAGTTCATCCCAGTTTGGACCAGTGACCTCCAGTGACCTCCAAGGACCGTCCCAGTTCGTCCCAGTTCATCCCAGTTCATCCCAGTGACCTCCAGTGACCTCCAAGGACCATCCCAGTTCATCCCAGTTTGGACCAGTGACCTCCAGTGACCTCCAGTGACCTCCAAGGACCATCCCAGTTCGTCCCAGTTCGTCCCAGTTCGTCCCAGTTCGTCCCAGTGACCTCCAGTGGCCGCCCAGGACCGTCCCAGTGGATCCCAGGTCATCCCAGTTCCCCTCCCAGTCCAAACCAGTGACCCCAATCCCCCTCCTCTCCCTTTCCCAGTTCCTCCCAGTCCCTCCCAGTCCATCCCAGTCCAAACCAGTAACCCCAAACTCCCCTTTTTTCCCCATTCCCAGTATCTCCCAGTCCAAACCAGTCCCTCCCAGTCCATCCCAGTCCAAACCAGTAACCCAAATCCCCCTTTTTCTCCCCTCCCAGTCCCTCCCAGTCCATCCCAGTCCATCCCAGTAGAAACCAGTAACCCCAATCCCATTTTTCTCCCTCCCAGTCCCTCCCAGTTCCCTCCCAGTCCATCCCAGTCCCTCCCAGTCCCTCCCAGTCCCTCCCAGTCCATCCCAGTACAAACCAGTAACCCCAATCCCCCTTTTTCTCCCCTCCCAGTTCCCTCCCAGTCCATCCCAGTCCCTCCCAGTTCCCTCCCAGTCCCTCCCAGTCCATCCCAGTACAAACCAGTAACCCCAATCCCCCTTTTTCTCCCCTCCCAGTGCCTCCCAGTCCCTCCCAGTTCCCTCCCAGTCCATCCCAGTCCAAACCAGTAACCCCAATCCCCCTTTTTCTCCCCTCCCAGTGGCTCCCAGTACAAACCAGTCCAAACCAGTCCAAACCAGTCACCCCCATGGAGCTCCTCCAGTCCCTCCAGCTGCTGGCCCAGGACAACCTGACCTTCTTCTCCCCCTCCTCCTCCTCCCAGTCCATCCCAGTCCAAACCAGTAACCCCAAACTCCCCTTTTTTCCCCATTCCCAGTATCTCCCAGTCCATCCCAGTCCCATCCCAGTCCATCCCAGTCCAAACCAGTAACCCCAAACCCCCTTTTTTCCCCATTCCCAGTATCTCCCAGTCCATCCCAGTCCCATCCCAGTCCATCCCAGTCCAAACCAGTAACCCCAATCCCCATTTTTCTCCCCTCCCAGTCCAAACCAGTGGCTCCCAGTACAAACCAGTCCAAACCAGTCACCCCCATGGAGCTCCTCCAGTCCCTCCAGCTGCTGGCCCAGGACAACCTGACCTTCTTCTCCCCCTCCTCCTCCTCCTCCCCCGCCTGCCGCCGCTTGGCCGCCGCCTCCTCGGCCCTGCTGCGCCACGCCCGCCACCTGGGCCCCGCCCTCTCCCACCTGGCCCAGGTGGCCCCCACCTTCGACCTGGACGAGGCCACGCCCGGCAACGGCTACCGCAGCCTGCTGCAGGTGGTGCAGGTGTGCCTGGCGCAGGCGGTGGAGCGCAGCCGCCACGTGGCCGCCCGGCGCCGCAGCCTCTTCTTCCGCGCCGGCGCCAACGCCGCCGAGCTGGAGGCGCTGGCCGCCGCCCTGGCCCAGCTCCGGGCCCTGCTGGCCCTGGCCGGCAAGATGGCCGAGGTGGCCAAGCCCGGGAGGTTGTTCCCGGATGTGGAGGAGGAGGAGGAGGAGGAGGAGGAGGAGGAGGGGAAGGAGGAGGAAGGCATCAGCGAGGTGGTGCTGCGGGAGTACAGCACCATGCACAACGGCTGCTTCTACGGCCGCTGCCTCGGCTTCCAGGTGAGGACGTGTTTTGGGGGGTTTTTTGGGTTTTTTGGTGATTTTTTGGTGATTTTTTGGGTTTTTTTGGGGGTTTGGGATGGTTGGGTTGGTTGGTTTTGGCCTGGTTGACCATTGGCTTCTTGATCTTGGCTTGGTTGACCATTGCTTGGTCACTCTTGGCTTGGTTGGTCTTGGTTGACCATTGGTTGGTCACTCTTGGCTCCATTGACCATTGGTTGGTCACTCTGGGCTCCATTGACCACTGGTTGGTCACTCTTGGCTCCATTGACCACTGGTTGGTCACTCTGGGCTCCATTGACCATTGGTTGGTCACTCTGGGCTCCATTGACCATTGGTTGGTCACTCTGGGCTCCATTGACCATTGGTTGGTCACTCTGGGCTCCACCGCCCGTCGCTCGGTCACTCTGGGCTGGGTTGGTCACTGCTGGCCCTGGCCGGCAAGATGGCCGAGGTGGCCAAGCCCGGGAGGCTCTTCCCGGATGTGGAGGAGGAGGAGGAGGAGGAGGAGGAGGAGGAGGAGGAGGAGGAGGGGAAGAAGGAGGAGGAAGGCATCAGCGAGGTGGTGCTGCGGGAGTACAGCACCATGCACAACGGCTGCTTCTACGGCCGCTGCCTCGGCTTCCAGGTGAGGACGTGTTTTGGGGATTTTTTGGGTTTTTTGGGGATTTTTTGGGGGTTTGGGATGATTGGGTTGGTTGGTTTTGGCTTGGTTGACCATTGGCTTCTTGATCTTGGCTTGGTTGGTCTTGGTTGACCATTGGTTGGTCACTCATGGTTTGGTTGGTCACTCTTGGCTCCATTGACCATTGGTTGGTCTTGGTTGACCATTGGTTGGTCACTCTTGGCTTGGTTGACCATTGGTTGGTCACTCTTGGCTTGGTTGACCATTGGTTTCTTGATCTTGGCTTGGTTGGTCTTGGTTGACCATTGGTTGACCAATCTTGACTTGGTTGACCATTGGTTGGTCACTCTTGGTTCCATTGACCATTGGTTGGTCATCCTTGGCTTGGTTGGTCTTGGTTGACCATTGGTTTCTTGATCTTGGCTCCATTGACCATTGGTTGGTCACTCTGGGCTCCATTGACCATTGGTTGGTCACTCTGGGCTCCACCGCCCGTCGCTCGGTCACTCTGGGCTGGGTTGGTCACTGCTGGCCCTGGCCGGCAAGATGGCCGAGGTGGCCAAGCCCGGGAGGTTGTTCCCGGATGTGGAGGAGGAGGAGGAGGAGGAGGAGGAGGAGGGGAAGGAGGAGGAAGGCATCAGCGAGGTGGTGCTGCGGGAGTACAGCACCATGCACAACGGCTGCTTCTACGGCCGCTGCCTCGGCTTCCAGGTGAGGACGTGGTTTGGGGATTTTTTGGGTTTTTTGGTGATTTTTTGGGGTTTTTTGGGGGTTTTTGGGGGGTTTGGGATGATTGGGTTGGTTGGTTTTGGCTTGGTTGACCATTGGCTTCTTGATCTTGGCTTGGTTGGTCTTGGTTGACCATTGGTTGGTCACTCATGGTTTGGTTGGTCACTCTTGGCTCCATTGACCATTGGTTGGTCTTGGTTGACCATTGGTTGGTCACTCTTGGCTTGGTTGACCATTGGCTTCTTCATCTTGGCTTGGTTGGTCTTGGTTGACCACTGGTTGACCAATCTTGACTTGGTTGACCATTGGTTGGTCACTCTTGGTTCCATTGACCATTGGTTGGTCATCCTTGGCTTGGTTGGTCTTGGTTGACCATTGGTTTCTTGATCTTGGCTCCATTGACCATTGGTTGGTCACTCGTGGCTCCACCGCCCGTCGCTCGGTCACTCTGGGCTGGGTTGGTCACTGCTGGCCCTGGCCGGCAAGATGGCCGAGGTGGCCAAGCCCGGGAGGTTGTTCCCGGATGTGGAGGAGGAGGAGGAGGAGGAGGAGGAGGAGGAGGAGGAGGAGGAGGAGGAAGGCATCAGCGAGGTGGTGCTGCGGGAGTACAGCACCATGCACAACGGCTGCTTCTACGGCCGCTGCCTCGGCTTCCAGGTGAGGACGTGTTTTGGGGGTTTTTTGGGTTTTTTGGTGATTTTTTGGTGATTTTTTGGGGTTTTTGGGGGGTTTGGGATGGTTGGGTTGGTCGGTTTTGGCCTGGTTGACCATTGGTTGGTCACTCTCGGCTTGGTTGACCATTGGCTTCTTGATCTTGGCTTGGTTGGTCTTGGTTGACCATTGTTTGGTCTTGGTTGACCATTGGGTTGGTCACTCTTGGCTCCATTGACCATTGGTTGGTCACTCTTGGCTCCATTGACCATTGGCTTCTTGATCTTGGCTTGGTTGACCATTGGTTGGTCTTGGTTGACCATTGGTTGGTCACTCTTGGGTTGGTTGACCATTGGTTGGTCACTCTTGGGTTGGTTGACCATTGGTTGGTCACTCTTGGCTCCATTGACCATTGGTTGGTCACTCTTGGCTCCATTGACCATTGGTTGGTCACTCTGGGCTCCATTGATCATTGGTTGGTCACTCTGGGCTCCACCGCCCGTCGCTCGGTCACTCTGGGCTGGGTTGGTCACTGCTGGCCCTGGCCGGCAAGATGGCCGAGGTGGCCAAGCCCGGGAGGCTCTTCCCGGATGTGGAGGAGGAGGAGGAGGAGGAGGAGGAGGAGGAGGAGGGGAAGGAGGAGGAAGGCATCAGCGAGGTGGTGCTGCGGGAGTACAGCACCATGCACAACGGCTGCTTCTACGGCCGCTGCCTCGGCTTCCAGGTGAGGACGTGTTTTGGGGGGTTTTTGGGTTTTTTGGTGATTTTTTGGTGATTTTTTGGGTTTTTTTGGGGGTTTGGGATGGTTGGGTTGGTTGGTTTTGGCCTGGTTGACCATTGGCTTCTTGATCTTGGCTTGGTTGACCATTGCTTGGTCACTCTTGGCTTGGTTGGTCTTGGTTGACCATTGGTTGGTCACTCTGGGCTCCATTGACCATTGGTTGGTCACTCTTGGCTCCGTTGACCATTGGTTGGTCACTCTGGGCTCCACTGACCATTGGTTGGTCACTCTTGGCTCCATTGACCATTGGTTGGTCTTGGTTGACCATTGGTTGGTCACTCTGGGCTCCATTGACCATTGGTTGGTCACTCTTGGGTTGGTTGACCATTGGTTGGTCACTCTTGGCTCCATTGACCATTGGTTGGTCACTCTGGGCTCCATTGACCATTGGTTGGTCACTCTGGGCTCCACCACCCGTCGCTCGGTCACTCTGGGCTGGGTTGGTCACTGCTGGCCCTGGCCGGCAAGATGGCCGAGGTGGCCAAGCCCGGGAGGCTGTTCCCGGATGTGGAGGAGGAGGAGGAGGAGGGGAAGGAGGAGGAGGGGAAGGAGGAGGAAGGCATCAGCGAGGTGGTGCTGCGGGAGTACAGCACCATGCACAATGGCTGCTTCTACGGCCGCTGCCTCGGCTTCCAGGTGAGGACGTGTTTTGGGCGGGTTTTGGGGATTTTTTGGGATTTTTTGGGGGTTTGGGATGGTTGGGTTGGTTGGTTTTGGCTTGGTTGACCATTGCTTGGTCACTCTTGGGTTGGTTGGTCTTGGTGGACCATTGGTTGGTCACTCTTGGCACCATTGACCATTGGTCGGTCTCAGGTTGACCATTGGTTGGTCACTCTTGGCTTGGTTGACCATTGGTTGGTCACTCTTGGCTTGGTTGACCATTGGCTTCTTCATCTTGGCTTGGTTGGTCTTGGTTGGCCACTGGTTGACCAATCTTGACTTGGTTGACCATTGGTTGGTCACTCCTGGCTTCGTTGACCATTGGTTGGTCACTCTTGGTTCCATTGACCATTGGTTGGTCACTCTTGGCTCCATTGACCATTGGTTGGTCACTCTTGGCTCCATTGACCATTGGTTGGTCACTCTTGGCTCCATTGACCATTGGTTGGTCACTCTGGGCTTGTTGACCATTGGTTGGTCACTCTCGGCTCCATTGACCATTGGTTGGTCACTCTGGGCTCCATTGACCATTGGTTGGTCACTCTGGGCTCCACCGCCCGTCGCTCGGTCACTCTGGGCTGGGTTGGTCACTGCTGGCCCTGGCCGGCAAGATGGCCGAGGTGGCCAAGCCCGGGAGGCTGTTCCCGGATGTGGAGGAGGAGGAGGAGGAGGAGGAGGAGGAGGAGGAGGAGGGGAAGGAGGAGGAGGAGGAGGAGGAGGGGAAGGAGGAGGAAGGCATCAGCGAGGTGGTGCTGCGGGAGTACAGCACCATGCACAACGGCTGCTTCTACGGCCGCTGCCTCGGCTTCCAGGTGAGGACGTGGTTTGGGGATTTTTTGGGTTTTTTGGGGATTTTTTGGGGGTTTGGGATGGTTGGGTTGGTTGGTTTTGGCTTGGTTGACCATTGGCTTCTTGATCTTGGCTTGGTTGGTCTTGGTTGACCATTGGTTGGTCACTCATGGTTTGGTTGGTCACTCTTGGCTCCATTGACCATTGGTTGGTCTTGGTTGACCATTGGTTGGTCACTCTTGGCTTGGTTGACCATTGGTTGGTCACTCTTGGCTCCACTGACCATTGGTTGGTTGGTCTTGGCTCCATTGACCATTGGTTGGTCACTCTTGGCTCCACTGACCATTGGTTGGTTGGTCTTGGCTCCATTGACCATTGGTTGGTCACTCTTGGCTCCATTGACCATTGATCGGTCTCAGGTTGACCATTGGTTGGTCACTCTGGGCTCCATTGACCATTGGTTGGTCACTCTGGGCTCCATTGACCATTGGTTGGTCACTCGTGGCTCCACCGCCCGTCGCTCGGTCACTCTGGGCTGGGTTGGTCACTGCTGGCCCTGGCCGGCAAGATGGCCGAGGTGGCCAAGCCCGGGAGGTTGTTCCCGGATGTGGAGGAGGAGGAGGAGGAGGAGGAGGAGGAGGAGGGGAAGGAGGAGGAAGGCATCAGCGAGGTGGTGCTGCGGGAGTACAGCACCATGCACAACGGCTGCTTCTACGGCCGCTGCCTCGGCTTCCAGGTGAGGGGTTCTGGGGAATTTTGGGGATTTTTTGGGATTTTTTGGGATTTTTGGGGGGTTTGGGATGGTTGGGTTGGTTGGTTTTGGCTTGGTTGACCATTGGTTTCTTGATCTTGGCTTGGTTGGTCTTGGTTGACCATTGCTTGGTCACTCTTGGCTTGGTTGGTCTTGGTTGACCATTGGTTGGTCACTCTTGGCTTGGTTGGTCTTGGTTGGTCTTGGTTTTCCGTTGGTTGGTCACTCTTGGGTTGGTTGACCATTGGCTTCTTGATCTTGGCTTGGTTGGTCTTGGTTGACCATTGGTTGGTCATTCTTGGCTCCATTGACCATTGGTTGGTCTTGGTGGACCATTGCTTGGTCACTCTTGGCTTGGTTGGTCTCAGGTTGACCGTTGGTTGGTCACTCTTGGCTCCATTGACCATTGGTTGGTCTTGGTTGACCATTGGTTGGTCACTCTTGGCTTGGTTGGCCATTGGTTGGTCACTCTTGGCTCCATTGACCATTGGTTGGTCACTCTTGGCTTGGTTGACCATTGGTTGGTCACTCTTGGCTTGGTTGACCATTGGTTGGTCACTCTTGGCTTGGTTGACCATTGGTTGGTCACTCTTGGCTCCATTGACCATTGGTTGGTCACTCTTGGCTCCATTGACCATTGGTTGGTCTTGGTTGACCATTGGTTGGTCACTCCTGGCTTCGTTGACCATTGGTTGCTCACTCTGGGCTCCATTGACCATTGGTTGGTCACTCTGGGCTGGGTTGGTCACTGCTGGCCCTGGCCGGCAAGATGGCCGAGGTGGCCAAGCCCGGGAGGCTGTTCCCGGATGTGGAGGAGGAGGAGGAGGAGGAGGAGGAGGGGAAGGAGGAGGAAGGCATCAGCGAGGTGGTGCTGCGGGAGTACAGCACCATGCACAACGGCTGCTTCTACGGCCGCTGCCTCGGCTTCCAGGTGAGGACGTGTTTTGGGCGGGTTTTGGGTTTTTTGGTGATTTTTTGGGATTTTTTGGGGGTTTGGGATGGTTGGGTTGGTTGGTTTTGGCTTGGTTGACCATTGGTTGGTCACTCTTGGCTTGGTTGGTCTTGGTTGGTCTTGGTTTTCCGTTGGTTGGTCACTCTTGGGTTGGTTGACCATTGGTTGGTCACTCTGGGCTCCATTGACCATTGGTTGGTCACTCTTGGCTCCGTTGACCATTGGTTGGTCACTCTGGGCTCCATTGACCATTGGTTGGTCACTCTTGGCTTGGTTGACCATTGGTTGGTCACTCTGGGCTCCATTGACCATTGGTTGGTCACTCTGGCCTGCGTTGACCCTTGGCTTGGTCTTGACCACTTCTCTTGACCCCCATTGACCCCTGCTGACCCCTGCTGACCTTCACTGACCCCCACTGACCCCTGGTGACCTTCAATGACCTCTGATGACCACCCCTGACCACTATTGATGTTCGATGACCCCTGCTGGTGACCATTGACCCTGACTGACCCCTGCTGACCCCCGGTGACCCCTGCTGACCCTGACTGACCCCCGGTGACCCCTGCTGACCCTGACTGACCTGTGCTGACCCCCGGGTGACCCCCGGTGACCCCAGTGACCCCAAATGACCTTCAATGACCTCTGATGACCACCCCTGACCGTTACTGATGTTTGGTGACCCCCGCTGGTGACCGCTGACCCTGACTGACCCCTGCTGACCCCGGGTGACCCCCGCTGACCCTGACTGACCCCCGGTGACCCCGGGTGACCCCCGGGTGACCTCTGACCCCGCAGTTCGTGCCCTCGCTCCGGCCCTTCCTGCAGACCTTGGCCATCGGCCTGGTGTCCTTCGGCGAGAATTACCGCAGCCGCGACCCCGGCATCGGTCAGCGCCGGGGATTGGGGGGGAATTGGGGGGGTTTTGGGCAATTTGGGGAATTTTGGGAATTTTGGGAATTTTTGGGAATTTTTGGGGGGATTTTGGGGGGATTTTGGGGGGATTTTGGGGGAATTTTGGGGGGAATTTGGGGGAATTTTGGGAATTTTTGGGGGGATTTGGGGAATTTTGGGAATTTTTGTGGGATTTTTTTGGAATTTTTTTTGGGATTTTGGGGGATTTTGGTGGGATTTTGGGGAATTTGGGAATTTTGGGGGAATTTTGGGAATTTTTGGGGGATTTTTTTGGGAATTTTTTGGGGGGATTTTGGGGGATTTGGGGGAATTTTGGGAAGTTTTGGGAATTTTTGGGAATTTTTGGGGGATTTTTGGGATTTTTGGGAATTTTGGGGGGAATTGGGGGGGATTTGGGGGAATTTTGGGGAATTTTTGGAAATTTTTGGGAATTTTGGGGTGATTTTGGGGATTTTTGGGAATTTTGGGGGGAATTTGGGGGGATTTTTGGGGAATTTGGGGATTTTTGGGGGGATTTTGGGGTGAATTTCAGGGTTTTTGGGGTGGATTTTGGGGGTTTTGGGGCTCCTGGAGCAGATTTTGGGGTGAATTTTGGTGTTTTGGGGTGAATTTGGGGGTTTTTGGAGTGAATTTTGGGGTTTTGGGTTGATTTTGTCGGTTTTGGGGGTGGATTTGGGGGTTTTCGGGGCTCCCGGAGCGGATTTTGGGGTGAATTTGGGGGTTTTGGGGTGAATTTCGGTGTTTTGGGGTGAATTTGGGGGTTTTCAGGGCTCCCGGAGCAGATTTTGGGGTGAATTTCGGTGTTTTTGGGGTGAATTTGGGGGTTTTCGGGGCTCCCGGAGCGGATTTTGGGGGTGAATTTCGGTGTTTTTGGCGTGAATTTGGGGATTTTGGGGTGAATTTCGGTGTTTTGGGGTGTATTTGGGGGTTTTCGGGGTGGATTTCGGGGTTTTCAGGGCTCCCGGAGCAGATTTTGGGGTGAATTTCGGTGTTTTTGGGGTGAATTTCGGTGTTTTTGGGGTAAATTTGGGGATTTTTGGGTGAATTTCAGTGTTTTTGGGGTGAATTTGGGTGTTTTTGGGGTGAATTTGGGTGTTTTTGGGGTGAATTTCGGGGGTTTTGGGGCTCCCGGAGCAGATTTTGGGGTGAATTTTGGTGTTTTGGGGTGAATTCCGGGTTTTTTTGGGTGAATTTCGGTGTTTTTGGGGTGAATTTGGGGGTTTCCGGGGTGGATTTTGGGGTTTTTGGGGCTCCCGGAGCAGATTTTGGGGTGAATTTCGGTGTTTTTGGGGTGAATTTCGGGGTTTTCAGGGCTCCCGGAGCGGATTTTGGGGTGAATTTCGGTGTTTTTGGGGTGAATTTGGGGGTTTTCAGGGCTCCCGGAGCAGATTTTGGGGTGAATTTCGGTGGTTTTGGGGTGAATTTCGGGGTTTTCAGGGCTCCCGGAGCGGATTTTGGGGTGAATTTCGATGTTTTTGGGGCTCCCGGAGCAGATTTTGGGGTGAATTTCGGTGGTTTTGGGGTGAATTTGGGGGTTTTTGGGGTGAATTTTGGGGTTTTTTGGGGCTCCCGGAGCGGATTTTGGGGTGAATTTGGGGATTTTGGGGGTGAATTTCGGTGTTTTTGGGGTGAATTTCGGTGTTTTTGGGTGAATTTGGGTGTTTTTGGGGTGAATTTGGGTGTTTTTGGGGTGAATTTGGGGATTTTTTGGGTGAATTCGGGGGTTTCCGGCCGGCAGGGGTGGCGGCAGGGTCGCTGTTCACCAGCGGGAAGTTCGCGCTGGACCCGGAGCTGCGCGGGGCCGAGTTCGAGCGCCTGACCCAGAACCTGGACGTGCACTTCTGGAAGAGCTTCTGGAACCTGACCGAGACCGAGCTGCTGGCGGTCAGAGCCCCCCCAGAAAACCCAAAAAAACCCAAAAAACCCAAAAAACCCAGCCTGAAAACCCCAAAAAACCAAAAAAACCAAAAGAACCCAAAAAACCCAGCCTGAAAACCCCAAAAAACCAAAAAAACCCCAAAACCCCAGCCTGAAATCCCAAAAAACCCAAAAAACCCAGCCTGGAAACCCCAAAAAACCCAAAAAACCCAAAAAACCCAGCCTGGAAACTCCAAAAAACCCCCAAAAAATCCCAAAAAACCCCCCAAAAAATCCACCTGAAAACCCAAAAACCCCAAAAAAACCTAAAAAACCCAGCCTGGAAACACCAAAAAACCCAAAAAACCCCTGCCTGAAAACCCCCCAAAATACCCCAAAAAACCCAAAACCCCAGCCTGGAAATCCCAAAAAACCCCCCAAAACCCCCCAAAACCCCCCAAAACCCCATCTAAAAATTCCCCAAAACCCAAAGAACCCACCTGAAAACCCCCCAAAAACCCCAGAAAAACAAAAAAGCCTGCCTGAAAATCCCAAAAAAACAAAAAAAAAATCCCAAAGAACCCCACCTGAAACCCCCAAAAAACCCCAAAAAAACCCAAAAAACCCCCAAAAAACCCAAAACCCCCTGCCTGAAAATCCCAAAAAACCCCAAAAACCCCACCTGAAAATCCCAAAAAACCCCAAACCTGGACTGATTTTTTAGCCTTTTTTAGGCCGTTTTTCCCCCATTTTTTCGCCTTTTTTCCCCATTTTTTCCCATTTCCGCCCCCGGAATTTTTGGGGAATTTTGGGATTTTTTGGGATCCCAAATTTTTCCCTCTCCCTCCCCCAGTCGGTGGCTGATTTTTGGGTGATTTTTGAGGCTTTTTTTGGCCAGTTTTTTCCCCCATTTTTTCACCGTTTTTTCCCCCTTTTTTTCACATTTTTTCCCCATTTTTTCCCATTTCCGCCCCAGAATTTTTGGGAAATTTCGGGATTTTTTGGGATTTCGGGATTTTTAGGGGATTTTCACCTTCTGTCATTTCGGGGGGCTGATTTTTGGGTGATTTTTTCACCTTTTCCCCCCATTTTTTCTCATTTTTTTCCCCATTTTTTCGCGTTTTTGACCCGGAATTTTTGGGGAATTTCGGGATTTTTGGGAATTCTCGGGAATCCCGAATTTCCCTCTCCCCCCGCAGTCGGTGGCGTCGCTGACGGCCGTGCAGGTGGGGCTGTGCCGCGCCCTGGCCGTGCCCCCCGAGCCCCTGGAGCTGCCCCTGGCCCGCGACCCCGCCCGCAGCGTCACCATCGCCCCGCCCCGCGCCCACCTGGGCCCCGCCCCGCTGCACCTGCGCCTGCTCTCCTACCACCTGCGCCAGGGACAGGTGAGCGCACCTGGGCAATGGGGGGAGGGGGGTTGGGGGAATTGGGGGGGGTTGGGGTTTTTTTTTTTTCTCTTTATTTCTCTCAAAATTCGCTTTTTTCCTCCCAAAATTCGCTTTTTTTTCTCTTTATTTCTCCCCAAATTTCTCTTTATTTCTCCCCAAAATTCCCTTTTTTTCTCTTTATTTCCCTCAAAATTCGCTTTTTTCTCCCAAAATTCCCTTTTTTTCTCTTTATTTCTCCCCAAAATTCCCTTTTTTTCTCTTTTTTTCTCCCAAAATTCCCTTTTATTCTCTTTTTTTCTCCCAAAATTCCATTTTTTTTCTCTTTATTTCTCAAAAATCTCATTTATTTTTCCCTTTATTTCTGTTTTATTTTATTTTATCTTATTTTATTTTATTTTATTTTATTTTATTTTATTTTATTTTATTTTATTTTACTTTATTTTATTTTTAACCCTTTCAGGACCATTTATAGTTATAGTTATAGTTATAGTTATATTTAATTTACATTTACATTTTTAACCCTTTCAGGACTGTTTATATTTATATTTATATTTATATTTATATCTATATCTATATCTATATCTATATCTATATTTATATTTATATTCATACTTACTTTTTATATTTATATTTTATATTTATATTCATATTCATATTCATATTCATATTTATATTTAATTTTTTATTTTTATTTTTATTTTTATTTTTATTTTTATTCCATTTTTAATTCTTTCAGGACTCGGTGGCCCTCAGCGCCCTGCGAATATTTCTATAGAATATTTATAACATATTATATTATATTTAATTTAATTTACATTTACATTTACATTTTTAACCCTTTCAGGACCATTTACATTTACATTTTATTTTTATTTTTATTATATTTTTAACCCTTTCAGGACTCGGCTGTGCTCAGCGCCCTGAGAATATAAATATAGAATACTGATATAGAATATTTATATTCTTTTTATATTTAATTTACATTTACAATTCCATTTTTAACCCTTTCAGGACTCTTTATATTATATTTATATTTAATTTACATTTATAATTTCATTTTTAACCCTTTCAGGACCATTTATATTTAATTTACATTTACATTTATTTTTATTCCATTTTTAACCCTTTCAGGACTCGGCGGCGCTCAGCACCCTGAGAATATTGATATAGAATATGATATAGAATATTGATATAGAATATTGATATAGAATATTTATATTCTTTTTATATTTAATTTACATTTATAACTCCTTTTTATTTAACCCTTTCAGGACCATTTATATTTATATTTAATTTACATTTACAATGTCATTTTTAATCCTTTCAGGGCCATTTATATTTATATTTATATTTCATTTACATTTTTAACCCTTTCAGGACCATTCACATTCACATTCACATTTACATTTTATTTTTATTTTTATTTTTATTTTTATTTTTATTTTTATTTTTATTTTTATTTTTATTTTTATTTAACCCTTTCAGGACTCGGCGGCACTCAGCGCCCTGAGAATATTGATGCAGAATATTTATATAGAATATTTATATAGAATATTTATATTATTTTTATATTTAATTTACATTTATAATTATTTTTATTTTTTAACCCTTTCAGGACTCGGCCGCCCTGAGCGGCCCTGAGCCGCGGCGACTCCTCCCCCTGGGCCCCTTTCCCCCGATATTCACATTTATATTTATATTTAATTTACATTTATATTTTATTCCATTTTTAACCCTTTCAGGACTCGGCGGCGCTCAGCGCCCTGAGAACATTGATATAGAATATTGATATAGAATATTTATATTATTTTTATATTTAATTTACATTTATAACTCCTTTTTATTTAACCCTTTCAGGACCATTTATATTTATATTTAATTTACATTTACAATTCCATTTTTAACCCTTTCAGGACCATTTACATTTACATTTACATTTACATTTTATTTTTATTTTTATTTTTATTTTTATTTTATTTTTATTTTTATTTTTATTTTTATTTTTATTTTCTTTTTTATTTTTATTTAACCCTTTCAGGACCATTTATATTTATATTATATTTATATTTACAATTCCATTTTTAACCCTTTCAGGACCATTTACATTTACATTTACATTTACATTTTATTTTTATTTTTATTTTTATTTAACCCTTTCAGGACTCGGCGGCGCTCAGCGCCCTGAGAACATTGATATAGAATATTTATATGATATTATATTTAATTTAATTTATAATTTCATTTTAACCCTTTCAGGACTCGGCGGCGCTCAGCGCCCTGAGAACATTGATATAGAATATTGATATCATATTTAATTTACATTGACATTTACATTTATAATTTATATTTTATTTTATTTCAGGACTCGGCCGCCCTCAGCGCCCCTGAGCCGCGGCGACTCCTCCCCCTGGGCCCCTTTCCCCCGATATTCACATTTATATTTAATTTATATTTATATTTAATTTACATTTACAATTTCATTTTTAATCCTTTCAGGACCATTTATATTTATATTTATATTTCATTTACATTTTTAACCCTTTCAGGACCATTCACATTCACATTCACATTTACATTTACAATTCCATTTTTATTTTTATTTTTATTTTTATTTTTATTTTATTTTTATTTTTATTTTTATTTTTATTTTTATTTAACCCTTTCAGGACTCGGGCGGCGCTGAGCGCCCTCAGCCGCGGCGACTCCTCCCCCTGGGCCCCCCCCCGGCTTCTCCCGGCTCCGGGGCCCCCCGCTGCCCCCCCAGCCCGGGGCTCCTGGTGCATTTCCACGGCGGGGGGTTCGTGGCGCAGACCTCGCGCTCGCACGAGCCGTACCTGCGCACCTGGGCGCGCGACCTGGCCACGCCCATCCTCTCCGTCGACTACGCCCTGGCCCCCGAGGCGCCCTTCCCCCCGCGCCCTGGAGGAGTGCTTCTACGCCTACTGCTGGGCGCTGAGGAACTGCAGGATGCTGGGTAGGGATTGCTAAAAATTT
>JAJNNQ010000295.1:0-88385 GCA_027886175.1 Phylloscopus collybita
CCAGCCCCACGGGGGGCACCCCCTGCCCCACGGGGAGCACCCCCCAGCCCCACGGGGAGCACCCCCAGCCCCGTCCCAAACACCCCCAGCCCAGGAGCAGGGGGGCTCTGCAGGGGGAGCGAGCTCCTGGGAGCCCCCCCTGGAACCTGCCCTGCCCAGACCTCATCCCCTGAGCCCCAGGGGATTGGAGGCCCCCAAACCCACCGGGAATGCTCCTTTTGGGGGCCGATCCCTTTTGGGATCCCAGCCCCAGACACGCCAGGGATTGGGAACAACGGAGAGGATGGGGAAGGGAGGGAAAGCTGCGGGAATTCACTGCTCCTCCTCGGGCCCCTGAGCCCTGGCAGCACCCAAACCCTGGGGCTGGGATCAGCCCCCCTCCCAAAACTGGGAATCCAGGGAGGAGTGGGAACGGGGAATGGGATGGGGGATGCATCCTCCTGCTGCCACAGCCAATCCAGCACCTCCACTCTCCCACTCCACCCCCCCTCCTCCAGGTGATTTTCCAGCTGCATTTGTGTCTCAGGCATTCCAGCCCGGGAGCAGGGAGAGCGGGGCTGGAGCTGCAGGACCCGGGCACAAAAGCCAGGGGAAAAGCCAGGGGAAAGCCAGGGGAAAAGCGGTGTCCTCCTGCTGACAGCACAGCCCAACCCAGCCCAAAGCTCCCCTCTGCTCCCCCCCAGACCCACCTGTCCCCAGGTAAATTATCCAACCCACCTGTCCCAGGTAAGTTATCCAGAACCACCTTCCCAGGTAAATTACCCAGACTCCCCTTTCCCCAGGTATGTTACCCAGTCTCACCTTTCCCAGGTAGACCACAGCACCCCTCTTTCCCAGGTGAATTATCCAGACTCCCCTTTCCCCAGGCAAGTTACCCAGACTCACCTTTCCCCAGGTAAGTTCCCAGCCCCCCCCGTCCCAGGTAAGCCCCCCCAGACCCACCTTTGCCCAGGTAGACCATGCCGTACTCCCGGCCCTGCGGGGTCTTGTACTCCACGGTGAAGCAAACCTCCTTCCCGATCAGCTTCTTCCGCAGGAACTCCCGCGCCGGGAACCCCCAGGGCTGCGGGGGAGGGGGGAAAGAGCCCTGAGCCCGGGGGGGGCAGCCCCGACCCCCCCCAGCACCGCCCCGCTGGGAACCCCGGCAAAGGAGTCCCCAATCCCGGAAACGAGCCCGGGAAAGGAGCCCGGGATTGCCCCAATCCCCGCGGATACCCCGGGGGCTCCTTCCGGGAACTCCCGGCACAGGGAGCAGCGGGATGAGCCCGGCACGGGAGGCTCCGAGCGCGTCCCGGAGTGCAGAGCCTTCCCGAGAGGAGCCCCTTCCCGGAGAGGAGCCCCTTCCCGGAGAGGAGCGCATTCCCGTTCCCCCTTCCCGTTCCGGTGCCCCCTTCCCCTTCCCGCTCCCGGAGCGCATTCCCGTTCCCGGAGCCCCTTCCTGGAGAGGAGCACATTCCCGTTCCCGTTCCCCTCTTCCCGCTCCCGGAGCGCGTTCCCGTTCCCGGAGCCCCCTTCCGGAGCCCCCTTCCCCTTCCCGGAGCGCGTTCCCGTTGCCCCTTCCGCTCCCTGAGCCCGTTCCCCGTTCCCCTTCCCGTTGCCCCTTCCCGTTCCCTTTGCCCCTTCCCCTTCCCGCTCCTGAGCCCGTTCCGTTGCCCCTTCCCGCTCCCCGGGCGCGCTCCCGCAGCCGCGCGGGGCGGAGTGGGCGCAGCGCGGCCGGGGGTGGGCAGATGACGCCGCCGAACAATGAGCGGGGGCTGAGCTGACAGGCGTCACTCGGGCACCCGGAGTGACAGGCGGCTCCTCTTGGGGAGAGACCAAAACTCCCCGGGGAGAGCGAGCCGAGCCGAGCCGAGCCGAGCCGCCAGCGCCATCGCCCCGGCCCGCGGGAGGAGCCGAGCGGCTCCGGGACCGCCCCGTGCGCCCCAAAGCATCCCCCGTGTGCCCGGAGCCATCCCCCGTGTGCCCGGAGCCATCCCCGTGTGCCCCAAACCATCCCCGTGTGCCCCAAACCATCCCCCGTGTGCCCCAAACCATCCCCCGTGTGCCCAGAG
Organism: Phylloscopus collybita; assembly: GCA_027886175.1. NCBI lineage: Eukaryota > Metazoa > Chordata > Aves > Passeriformes > Phylloscopidae > Phylloscopus > Phylloscopus collybita. Next base: position 2,052 of record JAJNNQ010000295.1, read on the forward strand.
CCATCCCCCGTGTGCCCAGAGCCATCCCCGTGTGCCCAAACCATCCCCGTGTGCCCCAAACCATCCCCCCCGTGTGCCCCAAACCATCCCCCGTGTGCCCAGAGCCATCCCCCGTGTGCCCAGAGCCATCCCCGTGTGCCCCAAACCATCCCCGTGTGCCCCAAACCAGCCCCGTGTGCCCAAACCAGCCCGTGTGCCCCAACCAGCCCCGTGTGCCCCAAACAGCCCCCGTGTGCCCCAAACCATCCCCCGTGTGCCCCAAACCATCCCCGTGTGCCCCAAACCATCCCCCGTGTGCCCCAAAACCATCCCCGTGTGCCCCAAACCAGCCCCGTGTGCCCCGAACCATCCCCGTGTGCCCCAAACCATCCCCGTGTGCCCCAAACCAGCCCCGTGTGCCCAAACCATCCCCGTGTGCCCCAAACCATCCCCCGTGTGCCCCAAACAGCCCCCGTGTGCCCCAAACCAGCCCCCGTGTGCCCAAACCATCCCCGTGTGCCCCAAACCATCCCCGTGTGCCCCAAACCATCCCCGTGTGCCCCAAGCATCCCTGTGTGCCCCAAACCATCCCCGTGTGCCCGGAGCCATCCCCGTGTGCCCGGAGCCATCCCCCGTGTGCCCCAAACCATCCCCCGTGTGCCCCAAACCATCCCCGTGTGCCCCAAACCATCCCCGTGTGCCCCAAACCATCCCCCGTGTGCCCCAAACCATCCCCCGTGTGCCCCAACCATCCCCGTGTGCCCCAAACCATCCCCGTGTGCCCAAACCAGCCCCCGTGTGCCCGGGAGCCATCCCCGTGTGCCCGGAGCCATCCCCGTGTGCCCCAAACCATCCCCGTGTGCCCCAAACCATCCCCGTGTGCCCCGAACCATCCCCCGTGTGCCCGAGTCATCCCCGTGCGCCCCAACCATCCCCCGTGTGCCCCAAACCATCCCGTGTGCCCCAACCAGCCCCGTGTGCCCCAAACCAGCCCCCGTGTGCCCCAAACCATCCCCCGTGTGCCCCAAACATCCCCGTGTGCCCCGAACCATCCCCCGTGTGCCCCAAACCATCCCCCGTGTGCCCGGAGTCATCCCCGTGCGCCCCAAACCATCCCCCGTGTGCCCCAAACCATCCCCGTGTGCCCAAACCAGCCCCGTGTGCCCCAAACCAGCCCCCGTGTGCCCCAAACCAGCCCCCGTGTGCCCCAAACCATCCCCGTGTGCCCCAAACCATCCCCCGTGTGCCCCAAACCATCCCCGTGTGCCCGGAGCCATCCCCGTGTGCCCCAAACCATCCCCGTGTGCCCAAAACCATCCCCCGTGTGCCCAAACCAGCCCCGTGTGCCCCAAACCAGCCCCGTGTGCCCCAAACCATCCCCGTGTGCCCCAAACCATCCCCCGTGTGCCCGGAGCCATCCCCCGTGTGCCCCAAACCATCCCCCGTGTGCCCCAAACCATCCCCCGTGTGCCCCAAACCAGCCCCGTGTGCCCCAAACCAGCCCCGTGTGCCCCAAACCATCCCCCGTGTGCCCCAAACCATCCCCCGTGTGCCCGGAGCCATCCCCCGTGTGCCCGGAGCCATCCCCCGTGCGCCCCAAACCAGCCCCCTCACCTGTCCAAGCGCCCCCTCACCTGTCCCAAAGCGGCCCCCATGTGCCTGAGCCCCAAAAATCCACCCCCACCTGCCCCAAAAATCCACCCCATGTGCCCCAAAGCACCTCCTGTGCCCCAAACCCTACCTTGTACCCCAAAAATCCACCCCCTGTACCCCAAAAACCGACCCCACCTGCCCCAAACCGCCCCGAGCCCCAAAAACCCACCCCACCTGCCCCAAAAATCCACGTGCCCCAAACCCCCCCCCGAGCCTCAAAACTCCACCCACTGTGCCCCAAACCATCCCTGTGCCCCAAACCCTGCCTTGTACCCCAAAAACTCCACCCCCTGTACCCCAAAAACCCACCCCACCTGCCCCAAACCACCCCCTGTACCCCAAAAATCTCCCTTATGTGCCCCAAACCATCCCCTGTGCCTCAAAAATCCACTCCCCACCTGCCCCAAACCCCCCCCATGCTGCCCCCCTGAGCCCAGAGGTGCAAAGCAGGCAATCCCCCCCGGATCCCCCAGAGCTGGGGTCCCCCCCCCGCCCATCCCACCCCCCCCGAGCTCCCCTATACCCCAAACTACACCCCTCTGTACCCCAAAAACCCACCCCACGTGCCCCAAAACTCCACCTCACCGGCCTCAAACCACCCCACATGCCCCAAAAATCCACCCCACATGCACCAAAAACCCACCCCACGTACCCCAAACCATCCCCTGTACCCCAAAAATCCACCCCCTGTACCCAAAAACCTACCCCATGTGCCCCAAACCCCCCCAAGCCCCAAAAACCCACCCCACCTGCTCCAAACCCCCCGTGTACCCCAAAAACCCACCACCCGTGCCCCAAAAACCCACCCCACATGCCCCAAAACTCCACCCACCGGCCTCAAACCACCCCATGAGCCCCAAAAACCCACCCCCTGTACCCAAAAATCCCCCTTACATGCCCCAAACCATCCCCCCGAGCCCCCCGTGTACCCCAAATCCCCTCCCCAAGCCAGAGGTGCAAAGCAGGCAATCCCCCCAGAGTTGGGGGTCCCCCCCGAGCTCCCTATACCCAAACCACACCCTCTGTACCCCAAAAACCCACCCCACGTGCCCCAAAACTTCACCCCACGTGCCCCAAACCCCCCCCGAGCCCGAAAAATCCACCCCCCGTACCCCAAAAATCCCCCTCACGTGCCCCAAACCATCCCCCCGAGCCCCCCGTGTACCCCAAATCCCCTCCCCCAAGCCCAGAGGTGCAAAGCAGGCAATCCCCCCAGACCCCCCCCCAGAGTTGGGGTCCCCCCCCGCCCATCCCACCCCCCCCAATCTCCCCTATACCCCAAACTACACCCTCTGTACCCCAAAAATCCCACCCCTGTACCCCAAAAATCCACCCCCTGTAACCCAAAAATCCATCCCTCTACCCCAAAATCCCCTCACGTGCCCCAAAATCCATCCCTGTACCCCAAAAATCCATCCCCTGTACCCCAAAAATCCCCCTCACGTGCCCCAAAAATCCCCTCACGTGCCCCAAACCATCCCCCGAGCCCCCGTGTACCCCAAATCCCCTCCCCCCAGCCCAGAGATACAAAGCAGGCAATCCCCCCCGATCCCCCCAGAGTTGGGGTCCCCCCCCGCCCATCCCACCCCCCCCAATCTCCCCTATACCCCAAACTACACCCTCTGTACCCCAAAAACCCACCCCACGTGCCCCCAAAAATCCATCCCCTGTACCCCAAAAATCACCCCCCTTACCTCCCCCAGGCCAGAGATACAAAGCAGGCAATCCCCCCGGATCCCCCAGAGTTGGGGTCCCCCCCGAGCCCCCCAAGCCCCCCAGCCCCCTGACCTCGTCGGGGGTGTCCCTGGCCTCGGGCCCCTGGCTGGGCGCGGCTCTCCGGGCCAGGCTGCCGGCGCGGATGTTGCTGAGGTTGATCTGCCGCTCCGGGGGGGGCCCTCCCCGGGGCTGCCCCCGCACGATGATGGCACAGCCCGACAGCACCTGGGGGGGGGACACGGGGGGGTCAGGGGGGGTCACAGGGGGGGTCACAGGGGCTGCCCCGCACGATGATGGCACAGCCCGACAGCACCTGGGGGGGGGACACGGGGGGTCAGGGGTCTGGGGGGGTCAGGGGGGGTCACAGAGGGGGTCGGGGGGGTCACAGAGGGGGTGCCCCCGCACGATGATGGCACAGCCCGACAGCACCTGGGGGGGGGGACACGGGGGGTCCAGGGGGGTCACAGAGGGGGTCAGAGGGGGTCTGGGGGGGTCAGAGGGGGTCACAGAGGGGGTCAGGGGGATCACAGAGGGGGTGCCCCCGCACGATGATGGCACCGCCCGACAGCACCTTGGGGGGACACAGGGGGGGTCAGGGGGGGTCACAGAGGGGGTCAGGGGGGGTCACAGAGGGGGTCAGGGAGGTCTGGGGGGGTCAGAGGGGGTCTGGGGGGGTCAGGGGGTGTCACAGGAGGGTCAGGGGGGGTCACAGGGAGGGTCAGGGGGCTGGGGGGGTCACAGAGGGGGTGCCCCCGCACGATGATGGCACAGCCCGACAGCACCTGGGGGGGGGACACGGGGGGTCAGGGGGTCTGGGGGGGTCACAGGGGGGGTCAGGGAGGTCTGGGGGGGTCAGAGGGGGTCTGGGGTGGTCAGAGGGGGTCACAGGGGGGGTCAGGGGGGGTCACAGAGGCTGCCCCCACACGATGATGGCACAGCCCGACAGCACCTGGGGGGTCAGGGGGGGTCAGGGGGGGCTGGGGGGGCTCAGGGAGGGTCAAGGGGATCCGGGGGGGTCACGGGGGGGAGTCAGGGGGGGTCACGGGGCTGCCCCCGCATGATGATGGCACAGCCCCACAGCACCTGGGGGGGACACGGGGGGGGTCAGGGGGGGTCACAGAGGGGGTCAGGGGGGGTCACGGGCTGCCCCCGCACGATGATGGCACAGCCCCACAGCACCTGGGGGACATGGGCGGGGTGGGGGGGGGTCAGGAGGGTCGGGGGGGGTCAGGGGGCATTGTGGGGGGCTCAGGGGTCCCTCCGAGCCGAGCACCCCCCCGACACGGGGTCCCCTCTGCGCACACACACACACACACAGCACCAAGCAGGATCCCAGGCAGGATTTGCACTCCCAGCGGGGCCGGGCACCAGCAGAGCCCCCAGCTGGGCACCCCCAGCCCAAAACACCCCCAGCCCCAAAACACCCCCAGCCCCAAAACACCCCCCAGCCCCAAAACACCCCCAGCCCCAAAACACCCCCAGCCCCAAAACTCCCCCAGCCACGGCGGGGCCCAGCTCCTGCAGCCCAGCCAGGCTCTGGCTAGCAGCCCCAGCCTGCCGGGGATCTCCTGGGATCTCCTGGGATCTCCTGGATCTCCTGCCCCCGGGGATCTCCTGGGGCTCTCCCTGCTCCTGGGGATGTCCCAGGGATCTCCCTGCTCCTGGGATCTCCTGGGGATCTCCCAAGATCTCCTGGGGCTCTCCCTGCTCCCAGGGACCTCCCAGAGATCTCCTGGGATCTCCCTGCCCCCGGGGATCTCCTGGGGCTCTCCCAGAGATCTCCTGGGGATCTCCCTCCCCCGGGGCTCTCCCTGCCCCCAGGGATCCCACCCCACTCCCAGATCCCTGGCTCCAGCCTCGGGGTCAGCTCCCAGCACCCCAAATCCCCCCGGCCCCGTGCCCAGGACACCGAGCCCCTCTGGGATGAGCCCCCCCCCGGGCTCTGGGTGCCCCCCCTGAGCCCCCTGCGCTGCCCCCCAGCCCCCGGGACCAGCCGGAGCCACCCTGGCACAGGCTCCGTGCTGCAGAGGCTTCCCAGCTGTAATTAACCTCGGTGGTTAATTGGCAGGGCACGGGGGGGGCCGGGGGGCGCTGGAGCTGCTCAGCCCCCAGCACAGGAGCCCTGGATGGGGCTGGGATCCCTGGGGAGCCGCTCTGCGCTCGCTGCCCTGCTCTGGGGGGCAATGCCACCCCGGCCCCAGGGCCCTGTCACCCTGTGACCCTGTCACCCTGTCCCTGTCACCCTGTCCCTGTCACCCTGTCCCCCAGTCCTTGTCCCCCTGTCACCTTGTCACCCTGTCCCCCTGACCCTGTCACTCTGTCCCCCTGTCCCTGCCCATGGAGCAGCCACAGCCCCAGGTGTCCCTGTCCCTGCACCCCCAGGTGTCCCTGCACCCCCAGGTGTCACCGTCCCTGCACCCCCAGGTGTCCCTGCACCCCAGGTGTCACCGTCCCTGCACCCCCAGGTGTCCCTGCACCCCCAGGTGTCCCTGTCCCTGTACCCCCAGGTGTCCCTGTCCCTGCACCCCCAGGTGTCACCGTCCCTGCACCCCCAGGTGTCCCCTGCACCCCCAGGTGTCCCTGTCCCTGCACCCCCAGGTGTCCCTGTCCCTGCACCCCCCGGTGTCCCTGCACCCCCAGGTGTCCCTGTCCCTGCACCCCCAGGTGTCACCGTCCCTGCACCCCCAGGTGTCCCTGCACCCCCAGGTGTCCCTGCCCCACCCTGGCAGCAGAAGGGGTCACCCCAGGGTGCTCACCCCAGCTCCCATCTGTCCCTCTGAGGGCTCTCCCAGAGAAATTTGGGTTCAAACCAGGCTGGGCCCGGCCAGGGGGAGGGACTGGGGGGCACAGACCCAACTCCAGAGCCCCCAAATCCACGGGCACATCCAGACCCCAGGGCTGCCCCACAGGGCACAAAAGGGTTAAAAATCCTGCCTGGAGGGGGAGGAAAATTCCTGCTCCTCACCCCAATCCTGCCCCAAACCAGGAGAATTCCTGCTCCTCACCCCAATCCTGCCCCAAACCAGGAGAATTCCTTGCTCCTCACCCCAATCCTGCCCCAAACCAGGAGAATTCCTGCTCCTCACCCCAATCCTGCCCCAAACTGGGAGGAGAATTCCTGCTCCTCACCCCAATCCTGCCCCAAACCAGGAAAATTCCTGCTCCTCACCCCCAATCCTGCCCCAAACCAGGAGAATTCCTGCTCCTCATCCCAATCCTGCCCAAACCAGGAGAATTCCTGCTCCTCACCCCCCAATCCTGCCCCAAACCAGGAGGAGAATTCTGCTCCTCATCCCAGGGCTGCCCCAAACCAGGAGGAAAATTCCTGCTCCCCATCCCAATCCTGCCCCAAACCAGGAGAATTCCTGCTCCTCACCCCAATCCTGCCCCAAACCAGGAGGAAAATTCCTGCTCCTCACCCCAATCCTGCTCCAAACCAGGAGAATTCCTGCTCCTCATCCCCATCCTGCCCCAAACCAGGAGAATTCCTGCTCCTCACCCCCAATCCTGCCCCAAACCAGGAAAATTCCTGCTCCTCATCCCAATCCTGCCCCAAACCAGGAGAGTTCCTGCTCCTCACCCCCAGTCCTGCCCCAAACCAGGAGAATTCCTGCTCCTCACCCCAATCCTGCCCCCAAACCAGGAGAATTCCTGCTCCTCACCCCAATCCTGCCCCAAACCAGGAAAATTCCTGCTCCTCATCCCAGTGCTGCCCCAAACCAGGAAAATTCCTGCTCCTCACCCCCAATCCTGCCCCAAACCAGGAGAATTCCTGCTCCTCACCCCCAATCCTGCCCCAAACCAGGAGAATTCCTGCTCCTCACCCCCATCCTGCCCAAACCAGGAAAATTCCTGCTCCTCACTCCAATCCTGCCCCAAACGGGGAAGAAAATTCCTGCTCCTCATCCCAATCCTGCCCAAACCAGGAGAATTCCTGCTCCTCATCCCAATCCTGCCCCAAACCAGGAGAATTCCTGCTCCTCATCCCAATCCTGCCCCAAACCAGGAAAATTCCTGCTCCTCATCCCAATCCTGCCCCAAACCAGGAGAGTTCCTGCTCCTCACCCCCAGTCCTGCCCCAAACCAGGAGAATTCCTGCTCCTCACCCCAATCCTGCCCCAAACCAGGAGAATTCCTGCTCCTCACCCCAATCCTGCCCCAAACCAGGAAAATTCCTGCTCCTCATCCCAGTGCTGCCCCAAACCAGGAAAATTCCTGCTCCTCACCCCCCAATCCTGCCCCAAACCAGGAGAATTCCTGCTCCTCACCCCCAATCCTGCCCCAAACCAGGAGAATTCCTGCTCCTCACCCCCATCCTGCCCCAAACCAGGAAAATTCCTGCTCCTCACTCCAATCCTGCCCCAAACGGGGAAGAAAATTCCTGCTCCTCATCCCAATCCTGCCCAAACCAGGAAAATTCCTGCTCCTCATCCCAATCCTGCCCCAAACCAGGAGAGTTCCTGCTCCTCACCCCCAGTCCTGCCCCAAATCCAGGAGAATTCCTGCTCCTCATCCCAATCCTGCCCCAAACCAGGAGAATTCCTGCTCCTCATCCCAATCCTGCCCCAAACCAGAATTCCTGCTCCTCACCCCAATCCTGCCCCAAACTGGGAAGAAAATTCCTGCTCCTCACCCCAATCCTGCCCCAAACCAGGAGAATTCCTGCTCCTCACCCCAATCCTGCCCCAAACCAGGAGAATTCCTGCTCCTCATCCCAATCCTGCCCCAAACCAGGAGAATTCCTGCTCCTCACCCCCAATCCTGCCCCAAACCAGGAGAATTCCTGCTCCTCACCCCAATCCTGCCCAAACCCGCACCCCGCAGTCTGGCTGTGACTGCCCTGACCCCCTGCCACCCTGTCCCTGTCCCCCTGTCCCTGTCCCCCTCTGAGGGGCGCTGGGGCTGCCAGGAAGGCACTGACACCCCAAAGCCTCGGGGCTGTGACAGGACCAGGGCAGAGCCCGTGGCTGGCACCGCTCCGGGGGCTCCCCCGAGAGCCAGGGACCCCCCCGGCCCGGGGGAGCCTTGGGCTGCCTGGCCTGGGAAGGGGCCAGACCCCAAAACCCTCCCCCCAAAACCCTGCTGGGGATCCCCTCCCCAGGCACGGAGCCGGGTGAGGGTTTCCTGAGCGTCCCAAAACCCGCAGCTCGGGCAGGGCACGGGGCAGGGTGGCAGCAGCAGAGCCCCTCGTCCCCGGTGACACACGGCACGGGGACAGCGCCACACCGGACCCCCGGTGTCCCCAGAGCCCCGGTGTCTGATCCCAGAGCCCCGGTGTCCCCAGAGCCCCCGGTGTCTGACCCCAGAGCCCCGGTGTCCCCAGAGCCCCCGGTATCTGACCCCAGACCCTCGGTGTCCCCAAACCTCGGTGTCCCAGACACCCCAGTATCTGACCATAGAACCCCAGTGTCCCCAAAGCCCCCAGTGTCCCCAGACCCCTGATGTCCCCAAACCCCCCGTGTCCCCACACCCCCCAGTGTCTGACCCCAGAGCCCCGGTGTCCCCAGACCCCCAGTGTCCCCAAAGCCCCGGTGTCCCAGAGCCCCGGTGTCCCCCAGAGCCCCTGGTGTCAGACCACAGACCCCCAGTGTCCCCAAAGCCCCCGGTGTCCCCAGACCCCCCAGTGTCCCCAAAGCCCCAGTGTCCCCAAAGCCCCCAGTGTCTGACCCTAGATCCTCAGTGTCCCCAAAAGCCTCAGTGTCTGACCACAGACCCCCAGTGTCCCCAAACTCCCAGTGTCCCCAGAGCCCCCCAGTATCTGACCACAGACCCTTGGTGTCCCCAGACCCCCCAGTGTCTAACCACAGACCCCCAGTGTCCCCAGACCCCCAGTGTCCCCAAAAGCCTCAGTGTCTGACCACAGACCCCCAGTGTCCCCAAACTCCCAGTGTCCCCAGAGCCCCGGTGGCCCCAGAGCCCCCCAGTATCTGACCACAGACCCCCCGGTGTCCCCAAACCCCCCGGTGTCCCCAGACCCCAGTGTCTGACCCCAGATCCCCAGTGTCCCCAGACCCCTCCAGTACCTGACCCCAGACACCTCAGTATCGGACCACAGAGCCCCGGTGTCCCCAAACTCCCGGTGTCCCCAAAGCCCCCGGATCTGTCCCCAGCTCTGTCCCCAGCTCTGTCCCCAGCCCTGGGGTGTCCCCAGCCCTGTCCCAGCCCCGGGCTGCAGTGACACCCGGGCAGCTCTGCCCCCAAAGGCAGCCGCGTGTGAAGGGCTCAGCCGAGCCCCCCGGGTGCCCCGGGGCTCGGGGACGGGAGCCCGGGGGGCTCTGGGGACCCGGCAGGGGCCGCGCCTGGGCGGGAGCGGCACCGGGAAGGACCCGGCACTGAACCGACCTTCGCTCTCCCGCCGCCGGCACACGTGGGGACCCGACCGGGGCACCGGGGGAGCCTTCCCGGGGACCCCCGAAGGGGCCGGGGCACCCCATCCCCGCGCTCGGTGCCGTGCGGGCCGGAGCCGGGGCTCGGGGCTCCGGTCCCGCCGCTCCGCTCGGCTCCGCTCCGCCCCGCGGGGCCGGCCCGGGCAGGGCAAGCGAGCGGAGCACGTGCGGCACCCCCGGGACGGCCCCGCCAGGCTCCGCAGCCCCGAGGGGACCCCCGGGACGGCCCCGGCACCCAAAGCCCGTCCTGCCCCATCCCGGCACCGGGGCGGCGGCGCCGTGCGGTGCCCGGTCCCGGGCCGGCGTGGGGGACTCGGCCCGCGGGGGGGATGCCGGGGTGCAGCGAGGAGCCCCCGGGCCGCGGGCGGTAACGGGTCAGCAACCGCCGCGGGCAGGGGCCCGGGAGCACCGGAGGGGCTGCACCGGGGCTGCCGGAGCCGGGCACCGGCCGGGAAACGGACAGGCTCCCGGTTACCGGGCAGGGGAGGGAGAGTGAAGCGGGGTCTCGGACCCCCGAGGTGTCTACGGGAGACGGGGATCCCCGGTGAGCGGCGAGCGGCGGGGTCGGTGCGGGGAACGGCGGGCACAGCCCTTACCATCTTGACGATGCCGCGCTGCACGACGGGCGGCGGCGCGGAGCCGCCCTGGCCGGGGTTGGCCGCGGAGGCCATGGCGGGGCCGGGCGGGCGGAGGGGCCGGGTCGGAACCGGGCCGGGCGCGGGCGGCGGGAGCGCAGCGGGGCCCGGGGCGAGCGCGGAAGGGACCGCGGGGCGGGGCTGGGGGGCGGGGCGAGGCCTCCTCGAGGCCCCGCCCCCGCGAGCGGCCGGCGGCCAACGGGCGGCGGCTCCCGCCGCGCGCGCCGCCCCGCCCCCCCGCGCCTCGGCCAATGGGCGGGCGCGCTGCCGGTGACGTCGCGCGCCCGGCGGCCCCGCCCGGCCCGGCTCGCGGGGAGGGGCGGGACTTCCGGGGCGCGCGGCGCCAGGGACACGTCGGCAAAGGCGCCCGCGCGCACACGTGGCCTCGCGCCGCGCCGGGGGCGGGGCCTCGACGGGACACGCCCCCTCTGTGTCACCGGAGGGCGGGGCTCGGCAGAGACACGCCCCTTTTCCGTCAGCGGCGCGCGCCGCGAGGGCCCCGGGGGGGTTTGGGGACACCCTGGGGGAGTTGGGGACACCCAGCACCCCAGTGACGCCCCCGTGACACCCCCAGTGACCCCCCAGTGACACCCCCAGTGACACCCCAGTGACACCCCAGTGACACCCCCAGTGACCCCCTCAGTGATCCCCCAGTGACACCCCCAGTGACCCCCTCAGTGACCCCCCCAGTGACCCCCCAGTGACCCCCCAGTGACACCCCAGTGACCCCCCAGTGACCCCCCAGTGACCCCCTCAGTGATCCCCCAGTGACCCCCCAGTGACCCCCCCGTGACCCCCCAGTGACCCCCCCAGTGACACCCCCAGTGACCCCCCCAGTGACCCCCTCAGTGATCCCCCAGTGACCCCCCAGTGACCCCCCAGTGACACCCCAGTGACCCCCCCGTGACCCCCCAGTGGCCCCCTCAGTGACCCCCCAGTGACACCCCCGTGACCCCTCCCGTGACCCCCCAGTGACACCCCAGTGACACCCCCGTGACCCCTCCGTGACCCCCCCAGTGACACCCCCATTGACACCCCCAGTGACCCCCTCAGTGACCCCTCAGTGACTCCCCGTGACACCCCCAGTGACACCCCAGTGACCCCCCAGTGACCCCCCCAGTGACCCCCTCAGTGATCCCCCAGTGACCTCCCCGTGACCCCCCCGTGGATCAGAGCGCACCTGAGGGGGGATCGGAGCGCACCTGGGAGGATCGGAGCAAACCTGGGGGGGGATCAGAACACACCTGAGGGGGGGTGGCTCCCGCAGGTCGGGGGCGTCCCAGGTGAAGCCGCCCCGCGGCCTCTCCCGCTGCTCACCGCGCACCTTCCCACCCTGGCACTGCTTTTCCCGGGTTCCCGACGATTTTCCCCGTTCCTGATATTTTTCCCATATTCCTGATTATTTTCCTGTTCCTGATATTTTTCCCTGTTCCTGATATTTTCCCATATATCTGATGATTTTCCCTGTTCCTGATTATTTCCCTGTTCCTGATATTTTTCCCCGTTCCTGATATTTTTCCATATTCCTGATTATTTCCCTGTTCCTGATATTTTTCCCTGTTCCTGATATTTTCCCATATATCTGATATTTTTCCATATTCCTGATTATTTCCCTGTTCCTGATATTTTTCCCTGTTCCTGATTATTTCCCTCTTTCTGATATCCTCCCCTGTTTCTGATGCTTTTCCCTGTTTCTGACGCTCTCCCCTTTCCTGGTATTTCCCCCTGTTTCTGATATTTTCCCATATTTCTGATATTTCCCCCCCGTTCCCGATGATTTCCCTGTTCCCGCTGTTTCCCGTGTGTGCTCACCCCGGGGTCTGTCCCCACCCCGGCTCCCCTGCAGCCCCCACCCCTTTTCCCGGGTCTGTCCCCGGCTCCCCTGCAGCCCCCACCCCATTTCCCGGGTCTGTCCCCTCCCCTGCGGCCCCCACCCCTTTTCCCGGGTCTGTCCCCTCCCCTGCAGCCCCCACCCCTTTTCCCGGGGGTCCCGCTCCGGGATTTCGCTGCCCGGGGGCTCCCGCTGCCTGAGGAATCCCCTCCCCCCCCAGCACAGCCCCCACCCCTCCTGACCTCCCCGCTCCAGCCTCTCAGGATCAGTCACTCATCCCCCGTTTTTAACCCTCAGCCCCTTTTTGGGGGGGGGCAGGAAATCTCTGCCCCACCCCCCCTGGAAAAGCAGCTCCGTTCTCCCGATCCCTGGAATTCCCGGGCCCTCCCCGTGCCCCTGTCCCGTCCTGCAGCTGCATCCCCCCGGGGGCGGTGGGGAGGGCACCTCGCAGCCCCCAGATCGCCTCTTTTAGCCCGAATCCTTTCGTCAGCAGCGCTGTGATGGGAAAGAAAGCGGAGCTGTAGGTGGGAACGTGGGGATTAAACTCCGCTTGCCTGCTCGCTGAGTCACCTGGGCTTTTAACTTCCACCCGTGCTCCCTGCAGGGGAAAAGAACGGGATTCTCCAGGAGCCTCGGGGAGGGGCAGCGAGAAAGCCCAGAGCGGTGCCAGACAGCCTTGGGCGTGCGGGGAGGGAGGGAAACCGGGAATCCAGGGATGGGCTGGGTGGGAGGGGAGCCCAAAATCCCCCCCAGTGCCACCCCTGCCACGGCAGGGACACCTCCCAGTGTCCCCAGCCCAGTGCCCAGCCTGGCCTTGGGCGCTGCCAGGGCTGGGAATGTCCCCCTGGAAATGCGGAGCGGATCCCCTGGGAGCTGCACCTCCTCCTCCTCCTGCCCGTCCCGGCCGCCGCCCCGGGGCCGGCCCGGAGCCGGTTCTGAGCTGGGGTGGGGAGGGGGAGCACCGGGAGCTGGGTGCGGAGCACGGAACAGTGAGGTGTCCCCTGGGCTGGGATGGTCATTCCCAAATCCCGTTATCCCGGCCCCGGTCCCTGTGCACAGCCCGGGAGGGGACAGGGGGTGTCCCAGGACCGAGGGTGTCCCGGACCGAGGGTGTCTCGGGACCGAGGGTGTCCCGGGACAGAGGGTGTCTCGGGACCGAGGGTGTCCCGGGACAGAGGGTGTCTCAGGACCGAGGGTGTCCCGGACCGAGGGTGTCCCGGACCGAGGCTGCCCCGGGAGCCGGTTCCCCGGAGCCGCTGGCAGACGTTCCCCGTGGGCCGGGGGCTCTGCCGCTCCTGCTGCCCCCACTGCCGCTCGGGGAGCGCAGACAGCTCCCGACAGGATCGCAGGAATGAGCTGTGGCGCTCTGGCAGCTTTGCCTCGCTGTGGAAATCCCCTGGGGTAACGGCATCCGCTGTTCTGCTCCCTCCGTGTCCCTGTCCCCATTCCTGTGCCCCTCCGTGTCCCTGTTCCTGTGCCCCTCCGTGTCCCTGTTCCACCCGCTCCACATCGCCGTTCCACCTTCTCCCTTTCCCTGTCCCTCCCTGTCGCCGTCCCCGTGTCCCTCCTGTCCTTGTTCCCTTGTCCGTCTGTGTCCCTGTTCCTGTGCTGCTCCCTGTCCCTGTCCCTGTTCCTGTCCCTGTCCCTGTCCCTGTGTCCCTCCTGACCCTGTCCCCGTGAGCCTCTTGTCCCCGTTCCCGTGTCCCTCCTGTCCCTGTCCCTGTGTCCCTCCCGTCCCTGTCTCACCAGTGTCCCTCCTGTCCCCGTTCCCGTGTCTGTCCCCCCTGTCCCTGTCCCCGTGTCCCTCCTGTCCCCGTGTCCCTCCTGTCCCTGTCCCCGTGTCCCTCCTGTCCCTGTGCCCGTGTCCCTCCTGTCCCCGTCCCTGTGTCCCCCCTGTCCCTGTCCCACCCGTGTCCCCTCCCCGCGGCGCTGCTGTCACTGCCGGGGCACAGCAGGTCCCCTCCTCGCTCCCAGCTCCCCCCGCGCTGTCCCCGCAGGGTCCCCGCAGGGTCCCACCGACGCTCCCGTGTCCCTCCCCGGCCCCAGGAGCCCCGCAGTGCCCGGCACAGCCCCGCTGCGGTGCCAGCCCGGGCCGGGGACAGGGACACGGAGCCGCTGTCCCCCGCCCCAGCCGAGCCCCGGGCAGGGAGGGGCCCCGCACCGCCCCCTCCCCCCGGAGTGGCGGCGTCCCCAGAGGGCAAAAACCTCCGGGAGGCGTCCGGTGGGATCGGGGTGGGACACGGGGTGGGACAGGGACAGGAGGGACACGGGGACAGGGACAGGAGGGACACGGGGACGGGGACAGGGACAGGAGGGACACGGGGTGGGACAGGGACAGGAGGGACACGGGAATGGGGACAGGAGGGACACGGGAATGGGGACAGGGACAGGAGGGACACGGGGTGGGACAGGGACAGGAGGGACACGGGAACAGGGACAGGAGGGGCACGGGGACAGGGACAGGGACAGGAGGGACACGGGGACAGGGACAGGGACAGGAGGGGCACGGGGACAGGAACAGGGACAGGAGGGACACGGGGACAGCGGGGAGGGGAGAGGCCCCCGAGCCCCGGCAGGAGCCGTTCTGCCCCAGGCACGGCCGGGTCGGGCTCGGGGCTCTCCCGGCTCCTCCCTCTGGAACAGCCCGGGGGGCACGGGGGTGGGATTGGGGACGGGGTGGGATGGGATGGAGATGGGATGGGATGGGATGGGGTAGAATGGGATAGGGATGAGATGGGATGGGATTGGAGACTGGATGGAAACAGGGACAAAGGTGGGGAATGGGATTGGGAATGGAGATGGAGATGGGATAGGAGTGGAGGAGGAGGTGGGGTGGAGATGGAGGCAGAGCGGAGCTGAAGGCAGAGGTGACAGCAGAGAAGATAAAAGGAGACAAAGGTGGAGACAGAGATGGAGGGGGAGACTAAGGCAGACACAAACACGGAGGCAAAAATAAAGATGAAAGAGAAATGAAGATGCAGGTGAGAGTGGAGATGGGGAGATAAAGGTGAAGATGATGGATCTGCTCAGTCGGATCCTTGTCCCCTGCGCACTCCCAGCAGAGCCCTGGGGCCACCCCCGCCCTGCTGAGCCGCTGCCAGGAGCGCCTTTCCTGGGACACGCCCCCCTTAGGGACAGGGGGGCTTTGTGCTCCCCCCAGAGCCGCCGTGACCCCAACGCACCCCTGACCCTGCCTGGGGACAGTGGGGACCGGCTCCTTTCCTTTCCTTTCCTTTCCTTTCCTTTCCTTTCCTTTCCTTTCCTTTCCTTTCCTTTCCTTTCCTTTCCTTTCCTTTCCTTTCCTTTCCTTTCCTTTCCTTCCCTTCCCTTCCCTTCCCTTCCCTTCCCTTCCCTTCCCTTCCCTTCCCTTCCCTTCCCTTCCCTTCCCTTCCCTCCCCCCAGCTCCAGCCGCAGTGCCCAGGTAGGTGCTGGCAGGAGGGGACACCCGTGTCCCCAGCACCCGGTGGCGCTCCCGGGCCGCCAGGGCAGAGCCACCCGGGCACCGCCAGCTGCTGAGAGCCCGGGCAGCGTCCCGGCCTCTGCAAGGGAGCATCCTTCTCCTTCCCTCCTTCCCTCCTTTTCTCCTTTCTTCCTTTCCTCCTTTCCTGCTTTCTTCCTTTCTTCCTTCCCTCCTTTCCTCCTCCTTCCCTCCTTCCCTCCTTTCTTCCTTTCCTCCTTCCCTCCTCTCCTCCTTCCCTCCTTCCCTCCTTCTCTCCTTCCCTCCTTCCCTCCTCTCCTCCTTCCCTCCTTCTCTCCTTCCCTCCTTCCCTCCTTCCCTCCTTCCCTCCTTCTCTCCTTCCCTCCTCTCCTCCTTCCCTCCTCTCCTCCTTCCCTCCTTCCCTCCTTCCCTCCTTCTCTCCTTCCCTCCTCTCCTCCTCTCCTCCTTCCCTCCTCTCCTCCTCTCCTCCTTCCCTCCTTTCCTCCTTCCCTCCCTCCCTCCTGGGAGGCTCAGCATCCCCCAAGCCGCTGCCGGAGCTCTCCGCTGAGGGGCAGGGGAAGGGCACAGGGGCACAAGCGCAGCTGCCCCGGCGGCTCCTGCACCTTCCCTCCGCCCCTCCGGAGCTCTGCCCGCCCCGCCGTGTCTCCAAACCCGTCTGCGCCGCTCCGGCTCTGCCTCTGCACCGCTCCCATCTCCGCGATCGCACCTCCACAGCGCTCCTTTCCCCTCTCCATCAGCGCCCACCTGCGTCTCTCCACCTTTCCTTGTCTCCGTCCCTCCAGCTCTCCGTTCGAGAGATCCCCACCTCTCCGTTTCTCCATCTCTTTTCCTTATCTTTGTCTCCATCTCTCCCCTCTCTGCATTCCCACCTCTCCATGATGCCGTCCCTCCTCTCCCCATCTCCCCCTCTCCCTCCCTCCGTTTTCCCACCTCTCCATCTCTCTCCCCCTCTCCCGTTCCCACCTCTCCACCTCCCCGGCTCTTCCCGGCTCCATCTCCCCGCCTCTCCCCCTCTCCATTTCACCCTCTCTGCGCCTCTCTCTCCGTCTCTGCTTCCCGCTCGTCCGTTTTTCCTTTCCCCTCCCCACATCTCCCCCTCTCCCCTCTCCCCTCTCCCCCCTCCCCTCTCCCCGCTCCCCCTCTCTCCTCCCCGCCTGTCCCCGGCCCGGTTTCCCGGTGCGCCCGGTGCGCACCGCCCCGCGCCCGCCGCCTCCTCCTCCTCCCGGCCCCGCGGGGCTCCCGCGGCCACCCCGAGCTCCGGGCGGCTCCGGGGGCTCCTCCCGCCGCCGGGGCCCCGCGGGGCCGGCCCGGGAGCGGCGAGGCGCCGGCCAGAGCTGTGCGTAACCGGAGCCCGGCGCTCCCGCTCCCAGCGCGCACGGCCCCGGGGGGCAGCCCCGGCGCTCCGGGGCCGGCCCGGAGCCCCCCGCGCCGCCCCCCGCCCGGGCCCGGGGGCAGCGGGACGGGAGCGGGACCGGCCGCCCCCGCCCCGGTGCCGAGCCCCGCGCCCCGCTCCCCGCCGCCGCGTTACGCACGGGACCGGCCCGGCCCGGGGGCTCCACCGGGGCTCCCCCGCGGCCGGCGCGGAGCGGGGGGGTCCCGGGAGGCCGGGGCGGAGCGGGGGGGTGCCCAGCCAGGGTTGCCGGCGCTCCCGGCGGCCCGAGGCCGACTCCGGGGTGCGGGAGAGCCGGGGCGCCCCGGGGGCGGCGGGGGGGCGGCGCGGCGGCTCCCCGGGGGCCGGGGCCGGGCCCGGGGCCCGCGGGGCTGTGGTTAATGTGTAATTCGGAGCATATGGTATTTTCCAAAGGCGGGCGGTTGTGCGGAGCCCGGGGGCCGGGGCCGGGGTGCAAATAACGCCGGCTGACTCGCGGGGCCGGGCGCGGAGGGCCGCGGTGATGGGCTCCTCGCCGGCCAATATTTGCTCTTCAAATATTTTACTTGAAAGCTTTACAACGTTTTTTGTTGTTTTTTTTGATCTTCCAAGGAGGGGCCATCTGTGCCGGTGCCTCGGCTGGAGCACACCGGGGAGTCCCCGCCGGGGCCCAGCCGCCAGCCCGGGGGCCGCCTTCTATTTGTTCAGCACCCAAAATAAATGAGATCGATGTAATAAAAAGCCAAGGTGGATTTATGATGGAGTCCCATATGTCCCTGTTTGCTTTGCGGGGAGAGACGCGGGAGCGAAGCCCCTCGGGGGGCTCGGCCGGGGGATGCCCGGGGATGCTCCGGGGCGCGGGGAGGCGGCGGGGCCGTGCTGTCCGCCGGCCGCGGGTGCTGAAACCCCGGCGCTCACCCTGCACCCACTCCGTGCCCGGCTCGGGGGACCCCGAGCACCCCCGAGTCCCGAGGGGGGAGCCCCCCGGGCCGGGCGTGTGCTGGGCGCGGTCACCTCGGGCCGCCCCTTCCTCCCCATCCTCCTCTCCCTCCTGCCGTGCCATCCCCGCCCCGCTGCCGGCACCGAGCGCCCGCCCGGCTCCCGGCACCGCCCGGCCCCGCTGCACCGAGGCTCCGCAGGTACCCCCGCGCTCCTCCCCGGGCCTTCCCGCTGGCCCCAGCGCCTTCCCCGCGGCTCCGAGCGGCGGCAGCGGGGCGCGCTGCTGAACCCGGAGCAGCTTTGGGGTCCCGGGAGTCACCGGCCCTCGCCGATTCCCGCGGGCTCCTGCCCCTGAGACCGAGCTCATCCCGGCCCCGGGGCTCCTGGGCACCGCCCGAGAGGCACCGAGCGCTCCCAGCTCGGCCTTCCCAGCGCTCCCGGTTGGTTCTCTGCGGGGAAAGAAACTCCCGGGTCACCTCCGGGCGCAGCGCGGGCCGTGCCGGGGAGTGCCGGGGGGGCTGCGCGGCCCCCGAGGGGACTCGATCCCTCCTTCCCCCTCCTCCTTCCCGGAGCAGCCTCCGCGCATCGCCCCGGGCCGATCCATCCCGGTGGCGCCTCTGCGGCCCCGCTGCTGCCCGGAGGTGCCCGAGGTGCCCCGGAGGAGAGGCAGCGGCCCCGCTCCCTGCGGGAATCCCGCCGGGAAATCCTCGGCAGCCGGGCTGGGAGAGCTGGGGGTGCTCACCTGGAGAGGGGAAGGCTCCAGGGAGAGCTTCCAGCACATTCCAGGGGCTCCAGGGGCTCCAGGGGAGCTGCAGAGGGGCTGGGGACAAGGGACAGAGGGCCAGGAGCCAGGGAATGGCTGCCCAGGGCCAGAGGGCAGGGCTGGCTGGGAGCTTGGGCAGGAATTGCTGCCTGGGCTGGGATTGCCAGAGCAGCTGTGGCTGCCCCTGGAGCCCTGGGATGTCCAAGGAAAAGTTGGAGCAGCCTGGGATGGTGGGAGGTGTCCCTGGAATGAGCTCTGAGGTCCCTTCCCACCCAAACTGCTCCTGGGATTCTGGGATTCGGGACACTCAGAACCCATCCCGAGGGGTTTTTATGGAAAATGGGGAGAGGAAAGAGAGGGAAAGGGAAGGGAGACCCTTCCTGGTTTCCTGAGGTTCCAAGTGAAGCCCCTGGGTCCATTGGTTTCTTGGAGAGGAGATGGATCCAAGCTCAGGCTCTGGAGCTGAGCTGGGAAAGCTGGGAATTCCCAGCCTGGAGAGCAGGATCCAGGGAGAGCTTCCAGCACATTCCAGGGCCTCCAGGGGAGCTGCAGAGGGGCTGGAGACAAGGGACAGAGGGCCAGGAGCCAGGGAATGGCTTCCCAGGGCCAGAGGGCAGGGCTGGCTGGGAGCTTGGGCAGGAATTGCTGCCTGGGAGGGCGGTGGGCACGGGGAACTCTCCGTACCCTGCGGATCCCGGCACTCAGCGGGGCTGGGGTGGGCCTGGGGACCCCCCCGTGTCCCCCGCGGGTGTCCAGGGGAGCTCTGCAGGCGCTGACTCCGCTCAGCACTGGCAGCACAGGCGGCACTCCCGGTGTCTCCCGAGCCTCTCCAGAGCCCCGTGACCTCTTTTCCGGGTCTTTATCCGCTCTGCCTGGAGCACAAAGACTTCCCAAGTTGCCCCTCAAGTGTTTCCACCCTCTGCTCCCAGGTTCCTGCCCTTTGTCCCTTTTCCTGGCGGCAGCGGCTGAGCCCCGGACCCCAGCGCTGATTTATCGGGTCCCGCGTCCCACCGGCAATTCCGCAGCCCCCTGAAGCCTCTCCAGGATGCAGCACCGAGGTGAGGGGTGCGGAGGTCCCGGTGTTCCCGGTGGGAGCGGGGGATGTGCGGCGCCACCGTTCCCTGCCCCGGCCGCTGATCCCCCCGCGGCTCCGCGGGGTCCCCCCGGCCCCCGGTGACATCCAGCCCGTCCCCCCCTGCCCTCCCCAAATTCTCCCCGCGCTCTTCCACGGGGTGTCTTTGCTGCTCCCTGCCTGCACCCACCCACCCCCCTCAGCATCGATCCCTGCGTCCCCCCCAAGCCCCCTGAGCACCCCGGTCCTGGGGGGGCTGCAGGGCCCCGCTCCCCCCAGCCCTGTCCCCTCCCCAGGGCCCAGCGGGGTGAACCAGCTCGGGGGGCTCTTCCTGAACGGCCGCCCCCTCCCCGCCTGCAAGAGGCAGAGAATCATCGCGCTGGCGGCCAGCGGCGCCCGCAGCTCCGACATCTCCCGCAGCCTCAAGGTGCGCCCGGGCCGGGGCCGGGGTTTGGGGGGTCCCCTTCCCCCTCCCCAAACCCTCCCCGGGGTCTCTTCCCCCTTCCCAAACCCTCCCCGGGGTCTCCTTCCCAAACCCTCCCCGGGGTCTCCTTTCCCCTCCCGGGGTCTCCTTCCCCTTCCCAAACCCTCCCCGGGGTCTCCTTCCCCTCCCCGGGGTCTCTTCCCCCTTCCCAAACCCTCCCCGGGGTCTCTTCCCCCTCCCCAAACCCTCCCCGGGGTCCCCTTCCCAAACCCTCCCCGGGGTCTCCTTCCCAAACCCTCCCCGGGGTCTCTTTCCCCCTTCCCAAATCCTCCCTGGGGTCTCCTTTCCCCTCCCGGGGTCTCCTTCCCCCTCCCGGGGTCTCCTTCCACCTTCCCAAACCCTCCCCGGGGTCTCCTTCCCCTTCCCAAACCCTCCCCGGGGTCTCCTTCCCAAACCCTCCCCGGGGTCTCCTTCCCCTTCCCAAACCCTCCCCGGGGTCTCCTTCCCAAACCCTCCCCGGGGTCTCCTTCCCCTTCCCAAACCCTCCCCGGGGTCTCCTTCCCAAACCCTCCCCGGGGTCTCCTTCCCCCTTCCCAAACCCTCCCCGGGGTCTCCTTCCCCCTTCCCAAACCCTCCCCGGGGTCTCCTTCCCCCTTCCCAAACCCTCCCCGGGGTCTCCAAACCCTCCCCGGGGTCTCCTTCCCCCTCCCCAAACCCTCCCCGGGGTCTCCTTCCCAAACCCTCCCCGGGGTCTCCTTTCCCCTCCCCGGGGTCTCCTTTCCCTCCCCAAACCCTCCCCGCGCTCAAGTTCCGTCCGCAGGTGTCCAACGGCTGCGTCAGCAAAATCCTGGGCCGCTATTACCGGACGGGGGCGGTGGGGCCGAAGGCGGCGGGGGGCAGCAAGCCCCTGACCGCCACCCCCGCCGTGGTGGCCCGGATCGCGCGGCTGAAGCTGGAGCAGCCCGGCCTCTTCGCCTGGGAGATCCGGCGGCAGCTGCGCGCCGAGGGCATCTGCGCCGGCAGCGGCATCCCCAGCGTGAGTCCCGGGGCTGCGGGAATTCCCGGGGCCGGGAGGGGCACGGGGGGGGGAGCCGAGCCCTCGGCCGGGGGGCGGGAGGGTGGAGGGAGGTGGGAATGATGTCCCGGGAAGAGCTCGGGACAGTGGGATGGGTGCCCCGGGAATGGCTCGGGAATGGGGAGGATCCCCAGGAAGGGCTCGGGACAGTGGGAGGGTGCCCTGGGAAGGGCTTGGGAGATTGGGATGGGTGCCCCGGGAAGGGCTCGGGACAGTGGGATGGGTGCCCCAGGAAAGGCTCGGAGTGCTGGGAAGGGTTCGGGTCCCCAGGGAAGGGCTCGGGACAGTGGGAATGATGTCCCGGGAAGGGCTGGGGAATGGAGAGGATCCCGGGAAGGGCTCGGGACAGTGGGAATGATGCCCCGGGAAGGGCTCGGGACAGAGGGAATGATGCCCCGGGAAGGGCTCGGGACAGAGGGAATGATGCCCCGGGAAGGGCTCGGGACAGAGGGAATGATGTCCCGGGAAGGGCTCAGGAATGGGGAGGATCCCGGGAAGGGTTCGGGACAGTGGGAATGATGCCCCGGGAAGGGCTCGGGACAGTGGGAATGATGCCCCGGGAAGGGCTCGGGACAGAGGGAATGATGCCCCGGGAAGGGTTCGGGACAGTGGGAATGATGCCCCGGGAAGGGCTCGGGACAGAGGGAATGATGCCCCGGGAAGGGTTCGGGACAGTGGGAATGATGCCCCGGGAAGGGTTCGGGACAGTGGGAATGATGCCCCGGGAAGGGCTCGGAGTGCTGGGAAGGGTTCGGGTCCCTGGGGAGGGCTCGGATCCCCAGGGAAGCGCTCGGTGCGCGCTGAGTCGAGGAGCTGGAGCTGGCGGGGAGGGCGAACCGCTCCTTCCCGGGGGAATCAGAGCCCCCCACGGCCACCCCCGAGCCCGGCTGCCTCCCCGGGCCTCGGGGCACGGCGGTGGCTCCGCGCCCGGTGTCCCCGCTCGGTGCTTCCCACGGACGGAGCCGCCCCCCGTCAGAGCCCGGCAGCCCCGGCACCGCCAACGGGGAGCAGCCGGGCTCGGCCCCGGGCCGGAGGGTTCCTGGCTCGGGAGAGCATCCCAGAGACAGCTCCGGGCCATCGCTGCCCCCCGCAGCCCCCGGGGGTCGCGTCCTCACCCCCCGGGCACATCCTCTCTCCCCTGCCCAGGTCTCCTCCATCAACCGCGTGCTCAGGACCCTGCCCAGCGACCTCCGGCTGGCGGCCGAGCCCCGGGAGCCGCGGGGTGAGCCTGGCCGGGCTGCCCCAAAGCCCGGAGCCCGTCCTCCCTCCCGAGCCTTCCCGGGCCCCTCCGGGGAGCGCCCGCAGCGGCTCCTCCGCCCGCAGCCTCCGCCTTGGTGTCCCCGCAGGGTCCCCTCCGGCCGCGCCCCCCGGCTCGCAGCAGCCCCCGGGCAGCGGGAGCGGCAGCAGGAGCAGGAGCAGGAGCAGGAGCAGGAGCAGGAGCAGGACCGTGTTCTCCCGGCAGCAGGCGGAGGCGCTGGAGCGGGGTGCGCTCCCCACGGGGCGGGACGGAGCGGGGCCGCTCCCGGGGAAAGGGGGGAATTGGCGTTTTCGGGATGGGCTCGTGGCCCTGGGGGTGGCTCGGCCGTCGCTGCGGGGCCCCAAACCAGCCCAGAGAGCCCCAGAGCGCCCCAGAACATCCCAATGCACCCCAGAGCGCCCCAAACCAGCCCAGAGCACCCCAAACCACCCCAAAGCGCCCCAGAGAGCCCCAGAACACCCCAAACCAGCCCAGAGCATCCCAAACCAGCCCAGAGAGCCCCAGAGCGTCCCAGAACATCCCAATGCACCCCAGAGCGTCCCAAACCAGCCCAGAGCGTCCCAAACTACGCCAAATCATCTCAGAGTGCCCCAAACCACCCCAGAGCGCCCCAGAACACCCCAGAGCACTCCAGAGCACCCCAAACCAGCCCAGAACACTGCAAACCACCCCAAAGCGCCCCAAACCACTCCAGAGCACCCCAAACCACCCCAAAGCGCCCCAGAGAGCCCCAGAGCAACCCAAATTACGCCAAATCATCTCAGAGTGCCCCAAACCATCCCAGAGCTCTCCAAAGGACCCCAAAGCACCCCAGAGCGCCCCAGAATACCCCAGAGCACCCCAGACCACCCCAAACCACCCCAGAGCTCTCCAAACCGCTCCAGAGCACCCCAAACCAGCCGAGAGCCTCCCAAAGCACCCCAGACCACCCCAAAGCACCCCAGAACACCCCAAACCACCCCAGAGCACCCCAAACCACACCAAACCACCCCAGAACACCCCAGAACACCACAAAGCACCCCAGAGCACCCCAGAGCATCCCAAACCACCCCAAACCACCCCAGAACACCCCAGAACACCCCAAAGCACCCCAGAGCACCCCAGAACACCCCAAACCACCCCAGAACACCCCAAACCACCCCAAATCACCCCAAACCACCCCAGAACACCCCAAACCACCCCAGAGCACCCCAAATCACCCCAAAGCACCCCAGAGCACCCCAGAACGCCCCAGAACACCCCAAAGCACCCCAGAGCATCCCAAACCACCCCAGAACACTCCAAACCACCCCAAAGCACCCAGAGCACCCCAAACCACACCAAACCACCCCAAAGCACCCCAGAGCCCCTCGGCTGGCCGGCCCCGGGGCCCGGCTGCGGGCAGGCCCTGTCCCCCCCCGCCCGGCTGTCCCCTCGGGGGTGGCAGCCCCCAGCCTGGCCGCGTCACCCCGGTGTCCCCGCAGAGTTCCAGCGGGGACAGTACCCGGACATCGCCACCCGGGAGAGCCTGGCGGCCGCCACCCAGCTCCCGGACAGCACCATCAGGGTGAGAGGGGACCCGCCGGGCCCTGGGGAGCGGGGCAGCCCCGGGGGGACAGGGACCCCAAGGGGACAGGGAGCCAGAACACCCCAAAGCAGCCGAGAGCCTCCCAGGGCACCCCAGGGCACCCCAAACCAACCCAGAACACCCCAAACCAGGGGGACAGGGAGCCCTGGGGGGGACAGGGAGCCCTGGGGGGACGGGGAGCCAGAACACCCCAAAGCAGCCAAGAGCACCCCAGAGCACCCCAGAGCACCCCAGAACACCCCAAACCAACCCAGAACATCCCAAACCAGGGGGACAGGGAGCCCTGGGGGGGACAGGGAGGTTTGGGGGGACAGGGAGCCAGAACATCCCAAAGAAGCCAAGAGCACCCCAAACCACCCCAAACCACCTCAGAGCACCCCAGAACATCCCAGAGCACCCCAGAGCACCCCAGAACACCCCAAACCAACCCAGAACACCCCAAACCAGGGGGACAGGGAGCCCTGGGGGGGACAGGGAGGTTTGGGGGGACAGGGAGCTCTGGGGGGACGGGGAGCCAGAACATCCCAAAGAAGCCAAGAGCACCCCAAACCACCCCAAACCACCTCAGAGCACCCCAGAACATCCCAGAGCACCCAGAACACCCCAAACCAGGGGGACAGGGAGCCCCAAGGGGACAGGGAGCCAGAACATCCCAAACCAGCCAAGAGCACCCCAGAGCACCCCAAACCAACCCAGAACACCCCAAACCAGGGGGACAGGGAGCCCTGGGGGGGACAGGGAGGTTTGGGGGGACAGGGAGCCCTGGGGGGGACAGGGAGGTTTGGGGGGACAGGGAGCCCTGGGGGGACGGAGAGCCAGAACATCCCAAAGAAGCCAAGAGCACCCCAAACCACCCCAAACCACCTCAGAGCACCCCAGAACATCCCAGAGCACCCCAGAGCACCCCAGAGCACCCCAAAGCACCCAGAACACCCCAAACCAGGGGGACAGGGAGCCCTGAGGGGACAGGGAGTGCTGGGGGGACAGGGAGCCCCAAGGGGACAGGGAGCCAGAACACCCCAAAGCAGCCAAGAGCACCCCAGAGCACCCCAGAACACCCCAAACCAGGGGGACAGGGAGCCCTGGGGGGGACAGGGAGGTTTGGGGGGACAGGGAGCCCTGGGGGGACAGGGAGGTTTGGGGGGACAGGGAGCCCTGGGGGGACGGGGAGCCAGAACATCCCAAAGCAGCCAAGAGCACCCCAAACCACCTCAGAGCACCCCAGAACATCCCAGAGCACCCCAGAGCACCCCAAAGCACCCAGAACACCCCAAACCAGGGGGACAGGGAGCCAGAACATCCCAAACCAGCCAAGAGCGCCCCAGAGCACCCCAAACCAACCCAGAACACCCCAAACCAGGGGGACAGGGAGCTCTGGGGGGGACAGGGAGTGCTGGGAGGGACCAGACACACTCCTGGCACACCTGGCACACACCTGGCACACTCCTGGCACACTCCCTGGCCCACAGCCCTCACACACTCATCCCCGCAGCCCCAGACCCCCCCGTGTACCCCTGCCCACCCTCTCCGGGTGCCCGGCAGCCCCACACCCCTGCCGGCCTCCGGGCGTCCGGGCAGCGCCGGCAGCGAGTGCCTGTTCATGTTTGAGCCCCTTGTCCCTGTCCCTGTCCCAGTACCCATCCCCATCCCTGTCCCTGTCTCTGTCCCCATCCTATCCCTCTGTCCCTGTCCCTGTCCCTCTCCCTGTCCCCTGTCTCTGTCCCTGTCCCCTGTCCCCTGTCCCAGTCCCTGTCCCTGTCCCATCCCTGTCCCCGTCCCTGTCCCATCCCTGTCCCCGTCCCTGTCCCATCCCTGTCCCTGTTTGGGACCGAGCCCCGCGCTCTGCCCGTGCCCCTGAGGGTGCCCCCAGTCCCTCCCTCCCCGGTGCCGGTGCCCGTGCCCGCGCTGTTCCCGTGCCCGTGCCCCCATCCGGGCCGGTGCGCGCCTCTGGGATGGAGCCCCGCGCTCTGCCCGCCTCCCGCCCCTGCCCCCGCCCGCTCCCGGGGGGGCTCCGCGCGGTGCCGAGGGCGGGGGGCGGCAGCCTCAGCCCCCGGCCTCTCCGCAGGTCTGGTTCTCCAACCGCCGAGCCAAGTGGCGCCGGCAGCACAAGCAGCAGCTGGAGGCTGGCGGCGCAGGTGACACCCCAGGGCACCCAGGGGACGCGGGAGCCGCCGCCCGAGGCCGGGCTGGGGGGCCCGGGGGGGCGCCTGGGGGGGAGCGCGGCTGGAATTCGGCGCTGGGGTCGCTGCCCAGAGCCCCGCGGGGAGCTGGGGAAAGGGCACGGCCGCTTCCCGTGCGCCCCGGCGGGGCAGGGCTGGCGGCGCCAGGACATTCATTGTCCCCTCCCGTGCCCGCGCAGGCTCCTGGTGCCACTGGACCCCGCCCGCCTTCGGTGCCGCCGCCGCCGCACGGGTAGGGCACGGCGGGTCCCGGGGTGCTGGGGACACCCCAAGAGCTCCGGCAGCCCCCGCAGCCCGCGCTGCCCTCGGGGAGCCCGGGCTGGAGCATCCCCGGCCTCAGGCGGTGCGCTGCGGGGTGCGCTGCTCCCCGAGCTCCCTCCCGTGACACGGAGCTCTCTGCTCCCCACCGCAGCCCCTCCCGGACACCCCCGCGGGCTCGGGGCAGCCCCTCCGCGGCCTCGCCGCCCCCCCGCGCCCCCCGGCCCCGCTGCACCTCTGCGCCTCCGGCCCCTGCGCCTGGGACGACGCTTGCTGCGGTACGAGGGGCACGGGCAGCGTGGGAGCTGCCGGCGGCCGCGGGATCCCCCGGGCTCCTGGCACCGGGGGTCCCCTGGGTGTCCCCTGAGCCCCGCGTCCATCCCGCAGGTCCGGTTCCGGGCGGGAGCCCCGCTCCGACGCCCTGGCAGCCCCTGGAGAGCCCCCCCTTCGCCCTGCTGCCCCCCGGGCTCACCCCGCGGCCAGCGTGGGGCGCGGAGCCCCGCTGAGCCCCCGGTGCCGCCGCCCCCCGGGCCGGGCTGTCCCCTGGCAGGAGGGGCGGGGGGCTCCGACACCCCCCGGGCCGGGAATGGAGAATGTTCGTGACGGGCGGGACTCGCCAGCCCGCGGCAGGTCCCCAAACCTCCCCCCGACGCTGATGGATGGCGGAATCCAGGATCCCTGAGCCGGCCCACGCCCCAGACCCTTCCCCGGAGCCAGGACAGCTCCCGGGAGCAGCGGGGCCCCGGAGCGGAGCGGCTGTCCCGGACCCGGGGGCTGCAGCTCCGGCACCGCCGGGGCCGAGGGCACAGCGGGGGAAGGGCTGGGGGGTCCCGGCAGCCGCAGAGGGGGGAGCCGCTGGCCGAGGGGACACCCCTGGGTGGCAGCGGCAGCAGCGGCAGCAGCAGCTCCGGGTGGCACCTGCCGCCACCTCCGCGTCCCTCGGGGCCCCGGCGCTCCCGGCTCCGGCCGCTCCCGCTCCCGCTCGGTGATTAAAGCGCTTTTCCCGCTCCTCCCCGGCTCCGCGCTGCTCCCCTCCCGAGCCGGGCGGCCCCGCCGCTTCTCCCTCCCGTGCCCTGCCCTGCCCGGCGGCGGAATCGCGCGGAGACCGCGGTGCTGGGCAGCAGCAACAGCGTTATTGCAACAACAACCAACGGGGGGGCTCCGGCGGGCGGGGGGGCGCGGGGAGGGGCGGCCAGGGACACAGCGGCCCCGGGCGCTGCGGGGCCGCCATCCCGGCGGGGAACGGACGGACGGACGGACGGACGGACGGACGCTCCCGGGGCCGCGGCGGCCGGGCCGAGCTCTGCTCCGGGTGCTCCGGCTCAGGCCAGCTGGTCCCTCAGAAACTGCAGGAAATCCTTGAGCAGGTTACAGAATTTCACCAGGCTCTGGTAGGGCACCGAGATGAGCAGGAAATGCTCCGGTCCCGCTGTCGGTGCCGGCGGCGGCTCCTCGGGCATCGGGGGGGTGTCCGGCTCCGGCTCCGGCTCTGGCACGGGCACCCGTGTTGGCTCTGGCACGGGCACTGCGGTTGGCACGGGCGCTGTGGTCAGCTCCAGCGTCGGCTCCGGCTCCAGCACGGCCACCGTGGTGGGCTCTGGCACCGGCAGCGGCGTCGGCTCTGACGTGGGCTCTGGCTCTGGCTCTGTGGTGGGCTCTGGCACCGGCACCGGCGTCGGCTCTGGCACCGGCTCCGGCTCCGGCTCTGGTGTCAGCTCTGGCTCTGGCACTGGCACCAGCTCTGGGGTCGGCTCTGGCACTGGCACCGGCTTTGGCTCTGGCACTGGCACCGGCTCTGGCGTTGGCTCCGGCTCTGGCTCTGGTGTCAGCTCTGGCTCTGGCTCTGGCACTGGCACCAGCTCTGGGGTCGGCTCTGGCACTGCCACTGGCGCTGGTGTTGGCTCTGTCACCGGCTCTGGCTCTGTCACCAGCTCTGTCACCAGCTCTGGCGTCGGCGCCCCCGAGGTTATCTCTGCCTCCGGGGTGGGGGCGCAGTTGGGCTCCGGCGCCTGGCCGGTGATGTCGGCCGGGCTCAGGCCGGTCTGGATCAGGATCCAGTTGTAGAAGTGCTGGGTGGAGGTGTAGATCCCGGGGTGCCGGGCTCTGTCGCAGCCCCTGCCCCAGCTGTTCATGCCCACCAGCCAGTAGTAGTCGGCTCCGTTGTCCTTGCAGACCAGGGGGTTCCCGCTGTCCCCCTGCGCCAGGAGAGAGGGCTCAGGGGCTGGGGGGCGGGGGGGGCTGCTGCTAGCCCCAGGGCAGGGTCCTCTCTCCCAGCCCCAGCTCCTCTCTCCCAGCCCGGGGCTGGCTCCTCTCTCCCAGCCCCAGCTCCTCTCTCCCAGCCCCAGGGATGGCTCCTCTCTCCCAGCCCAGCCCCAGCTCCTCTCTCCCAGCCCGGGGATGGTTCCTCTCTCCCAGCCCCAGCTCCTCTCTCCCAGCCCCAGGGATGGCTCCTCTCTCCCAGCCCAGGGATGGCTCCTCTCTCCCAGCCCGGGGATGGCTCCTCTCTCCCATCCCAGCCCCAGCTCCTCTCTCCCAGCCCCAGGGATGGCTCCTCTCTCCCAGCCCCAGTGCTGGCTCCTCTCTCCCAGCCCGGGGATGGCTCCTCTCTCCCATCCCAGCCCCAGCTCCTCTCTCCCAGCCCGGGGATGGTTCCTCTCTCCCAGCCCGGGGATGGTTCCTCTCTCCCATCCCAGCCCCAGCTCCTCTCTCCCAGCCCGGCCCCAGCTCCTCTCTCCCAGCCCCAGGGATGGTTCCTCTCTCCCAGCCCGGGGATGGCTCCTCTCTCCCAGCCCAGCCCCAGCTCCTCTCTCCCAGCCCCAGTGCTGGCTCCTCTCTCCCAGCCCCATTGCTGGTTCCTCTCTCCCAGCCCCAGGGATGGCTCCTCTCTCCCAGCCCAGGGCTGGCTCCTCTCTCCCAGCCCGGCTCTGGCTCCTCTCTCCCAGCCCAGGGATGGCTCCTCTCTCCCAGCCCGGGGATGGCTCCTCTCTCCCAGCCCCAGCGATGGCTCCTCTCTCCCAGCCCCAGCGATGGCTCCTCTCTCCCAGCCCAGCCCCAGCTCCTCTCTCCCAGCCCCTGCCAGGTCCCCATTCCCGGCCCGGGCGGGCTCTGCTCAGGGGCCGCAGCCTCCAGTCCCTGGGCTGGGAGCAGCTCGGGAGCTCTCCCATCTCCCAGATGTGCTGAGGACAGATGTTCCGGGGTCACACCGCCACTTCGAGCCTGCTGGGGCCACTGGGTGGGCTCTGCGGGCAGGACCAGGTCTTGGGGACCAGGGGACCCAGGCCAGGGACCCGCGGGTGGGGCAGGGAGGGGCTGGGCTGTGTCTGGGGTGGGGGGGCTCCTACCTGGCAGGTGTCGATGCCGCCGTGGGGGTACCCGGCGCAGACGTTGTCAGCATGAACGGCCCCCGCGTACCAGCGGCTGCTGTTGCACAGCTCCGTGTCCATCAGGTGCACCTTGGACTCCCGCAGCACCATGCCTGAGCGCGGGGCCGGGGCAGTGAGCCGCCAGCACCGCCGGAGCCGTCCCCTCCCTTCCCTTGCCCCGGAGCCCGGCTCTGCGCCTCCCCTGCCCGGGGCTCAGCCCCTTCCCCTGCCCGGTGCTCTGCGCCTCCCCTGCCCGGCTCTGCCCCCTCCCCTGCCCGGCTCTGCCCCCTCTCCTGCCGGAGGCTCAGCCCCTTCCCCGGGTCCGGCTCTGCCCCCTCCCCTTCCCCGGGGCTCTGCCCCTTCCCCTGCCCGGGGCTCAGCCCCCTCCCCTGCCCGGCTCAGCCCCCTCCCCTGCCTGGCTCTGCCCCTTCCCCTGCCCCGGGTCCGGCTCTGCCCCTTCCCCTGCCCGGCTCTGCCCCCTCCCCTGCCCGGGGCTCTGCGCCTTCCCCTGGCCCGGCTCTGCCCCCTCCCCTGCCCGGCGCTGCCCCCTCCCCGGGTCCGGCTCTGCCCCCTCCCCTGCCCGGGGCTCTGCTCCTCCCCTGCCTGAGGTTCTGCCCCCTTCCCCGGGTCCGGGTCCGGCTCTGCCCCTTCCCCTGCCCGGCTCAGCCCCCTTCCCCTTCCCGGGGCTCAGCCCCTTCCCCGGGTCCGGCTCAGCCCCTTCCCCTGCCCGGCTCAGCCCCCTCCTCTGCCCGGGGCTCTGCGCCTCCCCTGCCCGGCTCAGCCCCCTCCCCTGCCCGGGGCTCTGCCCCCTCCCCTGCCCGGCGCTCAGCCCCCTCCCCACGGAGCGATACCCTCCGCCCGTGTCCCTGCCGTCGGCCCGCAGGAGGAGCCAGCCCCATCTCTCCAGAGCCTTCCCGGGGCCAGCAGCGCTCGTTCGGGTGCCAAAGCACCTTCCCCCCAGCCCGCGCTGCTCCGAGCCCCGACCCCGCTGGCCGGGCTCCCCGGGGGTGCCCAGCCGCCCCTCGGAGCGCACCTCCCGCTCTGGAGCTCACCTCTAGCGAAGTTCCAGCCGGCGATGTAGCAGGATTTCAGCTCCGAGACCCTGAGCGAGGCGTCGGGCACGCAGCCCAGCTGGATGTAGTCGCTGCACTCCACGGGCCGCTCCAGCTCCAGCAGGGCGATGTCGTTCCGAGCCGTGGCGGGCACGTAGTGCTGGTGCACCAGGAGCCTCCGGATGCGCCTCACGGCCGCCTCGGGGCCCGGCTGGCTCAGGTCCGAGGCGCCCATCACCACCTCCCACTCGGAGACGTCGGTGACGAGGTGGCTGAGGGACAGAGCGGTGACAGGGAGCGGCGGGGCCCGAGGGCTCCGGGACCTGCCCGACCTTCCCTTCCTGCTCCCCGGGGATGGAAGTGGCGCGTGGTGCTGTGCCCCGGGCAGCTGCCCGTGCTCTGGGGGCATCTCTGTCCCTGTCCCTGCTCTGGGGACATCCCTGTCCCTGTTCTGGGGACACCTCTGTCCCTGTCCCTGCCCTGGGGACATCCCTGTCCCTGCCCATTCTCTGGGGACATCCCTGTCCGTGCCCTGGGGACATCCCTGTCCGTGCCTGTGCTCTGGGGACACCCCTGTCCCTGTCCCTGCCCTGGGGACATCCCTGTCCGTGCTCTGGGGACATCCCTGCCCCTGCCTGTGCTCTGGGGACACCTCTGTCCCTGCCCTGGGGACACCCCTGTCCCTGCCCTGGGGACATGCCTGTCCCTGCCCTGGGGACACCCCTGTCCCTGCCCGTGCTCTGGGGCCATCCCTGTCCCTGTCCGTGCTCTGGGGACACCTCTGTCCCTGCTCTGGGGACACCTCTGTCCATGCTCTGGGGACACCCCTGTCCCTGCCCTGGGGACATCTCTGTCCCTGCTCTGGGGACATCTCTGTCCATGCTCTGGGGACACCTCTGCCTGTGCTCTGGGGACACCCCTGTCCCTGCTCTGGGGACATCTCTGTCCCTATCCCTGCCCTGGGGACACCCCTGTCCGTGCCCTGAGGACACCCCTGTCCCTGCCCGTGCTCTGGGGACATCTCTGTCCTTGTCTCTGCCCTGGGGACATCTCTGACCCTGTCCCTGCTCTGGGGACATTTCTGTCCCTGCCCATTGTCTGGGGACACCTCTGTCCCTGCTCTGGAGACATCTCTGTCCCTGTCCCTGCTCTGGGGACACCTCTGTCCCTGCTCTGGGGACATCTCTGTCTGTGCTCTGGGGGCATCCCTGTCCCTGTCCCTGCTCTGCGGACATCTCTGTCCCTGTCCATTCTCTGGGGACATCCCTGCCTGTGCTCTGGGGACATTTCTGTCCCTGCTCTGGGGACATCCCTGCCCCTGCCCTGGGGACACCTCTGTCCCTGCCCGTGCTCCGGGGACATTTCTGTCCCTGCTCTGGGGACATCCCTGTCCCTGCTCTGGGGACACCGCTGTCCCTGCCTGTGCTCTGGGGACATCTCTGTCCCTGTTCCTGCTCTGGGGACACCCGTGTCCGTGCTCTGGGGACACCGCTGTCCCTGCCTGTGCTCTGGGGACATCTCTGTCCCTGTCCCTGCTCTGGGGACACCCCTGTCCATGCTCTGGGGACATCCCTGTCCCTGTCCGTGCTCTGGGGACATCTCTGTCCACGCTCTGGGGACATCCCTGTCCCTGCTCTGGGGACATCCCTGTCCCTGCCTGTGCTCTGGGGACATCCCTGTCCACGCTCTGGGGACATCCCTGTCTCTACTCTGGGGACACCCCTGCCCCTGTCCCTGCCCTGGGGACACCCGTGTCCATGCTCTGGGGACATCTCTGTCCGTGCTCTGGGGACATCCCTGTCCCTGCCCATTCTCTGGGGACACCCCTGTCCGTGCTCTGGGGGCATCCCTGTCCCTGTCCCTGCTCTGGGGACATTTCTGTCCATGCTCTGGGGACATCCCTGCCCCTGCCCTGGGGACACCCGTGTCCCTGTCCCTGTCCCTGTCCCTGTCCCTGTCCCTGTGTCCCCGCCGCCCCTTACCCGCTCCTGGCGAAGCAGTGCGCCACGGTGAGCACCCAGCGGGCGCTGAGCAGCACACCTGCGCACATGTGCCAGGTGCCGTTGGCCCAGGTCACCTGCACGCTGACGATGCCGGGCCAGGCCCCCGAGGGGACACGGGTGCCACCCGCGGCGCGCGAGGGGCCGGCGGCCGAGCTGTGGTCGGAAGCCAAGGGCCAGAGCCCGCAGGTGCCCCTGGAGGGACAGAGCCATCGGTGTCCTGCTCGGGGACAGCGGGGACAGGGGGGACAGGGGGGACAGAGGGGACAGCGGGACAGCGGGGACAGAGGGGACAGGGGGACAGAGGGACAGCGGGGACAGAGAGACAGCGGGGACAGCGGGGACAGCAGGGACAGCGGGGACAGAGGGACAGAGGGACAGCGGGGACAGAGGGGACAGCGGGGACAGTGGGGACAGAGGGACAGAGGGACAGAGGGACAGCGGGGAGAGCGGGGAGAGCAGGGACAGCAGGGAGAGCGGGGACAGAGGGACAGCGGGGACAGAGAGGACAGAGGGGACAGAGGGACAGAGGGACAGAGGGACAGCAGGGACAGCGGGGACAGCGGGGAGAGCAGGGACAGAGGGACAGAGGGGACAGAGGGAGAGAGGGACAGCAGGGACAGAGGGACAGCAGGGACAGAGGGACAGCGGGGACAGAGGGACAGAGGGACAGAGGGACAGCAGGGACAGCGGGGACAGCGGGGAGAGCAGGGACAGAGGGACAGAGGGGACAGAGGGAGAGAGGGACAGCAGGGACAGAGGGACAGCAGGGACAGAGGGACAGCGGGGACAGAGGGGACAGCGGGGACAGCAGGGACAGCGGGGACAGAGGGGACAGAGGGACAGAGGGACAGAGGGACAGTGGGACAGCGGGACAGCGGGGACAGAGGGGACAGCGGGGACAGCAGGGACAGAGGGACAGCAGGGACAGAGGGACAGAGGGGACAGAGGGACAGCGGGGACAGCAGGGACAGCAGGGACAGCGGGGACAGAGGGGACAGAGGGGACAGAGGGACAGAGGGACAGAGGGACAGCAGGGACAGCGGGGACAGCAGGGACAACAGGGACAGTGGGGACAGAGGGACAGCAGGGACAGCAGGGACAACAGGGACAGCAGGGACAGGGACCCGCGGGGGCTCCTCTGTGCCCGGGCTGTGCCAGGCCAGCCCCGAGTGTCCCCGAGCCCCTGGGGACACCGACCTGCAGCTGTCCCAGGTGCCCCCCACGGGCCCGGCCAGGGCCAGCAGGACGAGCAGCCCCAGCAAAGCCATGGGTGCCAGCGCAGGTGGCAGAGCCAGGGGCAGAGGTGTCACCGCGGGTGCCACCAGGGCTGATGTCACAGAGGGGCCGGTTCCATGAGCGGGGGAGGGGCAGCACCCAGCTGTGGAAGCCTTGGAGGGGCTGGGGCGGGGAGGGACCCTCAGGGGCAGGGGGGGTGTCCCGGAGCCAGGGGTCCCAGCTGGCACCCAGGGCACAGAGGGGGACACGGGGTGCGGGGTGCTGGCAGCCTCAGTGGCGGGAGCTGGTGACAGAGGGGACACCCCTGGGTGGCACCTCCGCATCCCTGGTGTGAGAAACGAAGTTCGTTTTCTATAAAAATTTATGGTTTTTATTGTAATAATAAAATAGAAATAGAAATAGAAATAGAAATAGAAATAAAAATAAAAATAAAAATAAAAATAAAAAATGAAATAAAATAAAATAAAACAAAATAAAATAAAAATAAAACAATATAAAATATAATATAATATAATATAATATAATATAATATAATAATAAAATAAAATAAAATGAAACAAAATATTAAAATAAAATAAAATAAAAAATAAAACAAGATAAAACAGAATGAAATAAAATGAAATAAAATAAAAATAAAATAAATAATAAAATAAAATAAAATAAAATAAAATAAAATAAAATAAAATAATAAAAAATAAAATAAAATAAAATAAAAAATAAAGTAATAAAATAAAATAAAACAATAGAATAAAAATAAAATAAAACCACACAGTTAGGAGACAGAAAAGCAAAGCTTCTTCAGCCGAGGGACTGATACCAAGCAAAATCAAGGTGAAGAATCAGATCCTTTGTCTCAAGGGTCTCTGTGTTGAACATTCAACAGACACCAACGCATGATTCAAACATTCGTGTCGGATTTCTTGGTGTTTCCCTTGGAATTTCTCTTTCTTCCCCCCAGGTGTGCGGTTTTTATCTGTGCGGGGCTCCGCTCAGGTCTCAGAAATCTTTCTTTTTAAGAAAGAGGTTCGATTGTTCTTTATCAGGGATCTCCGGGCAGGGAGGGGCGTGGGACGGCATCTCCCACCTTCTGCTGGGTTGTCGACCTTTACAAAAAAAAACCAAACCAAAAAAAAAACACCCCAGCCTACTATGTTGCAATTAAAGAATATAATTCTTTAATTATAAAACCGTAAAATATAAAAATAATAAAATTATATGTAATTATAAAGTAATATAAAATTATGAAATTATATAAGATTATAAAATTGTATAAAACAATAAAATTATATAAAACCATAAAACTGTATAAAATTATAAAATCGTATAAAATCATAAGACTATATAAAATTGTATAAAATTATAAAATTATACACAATAATAAAATTATAAAATTATATGAAATTATAAAATGGTATAAAATCATAAAAATATATAAAACCATAAAACTGTATAAAATTATAAAATTATATAGAATTATAAAATTATAGAAAATAATAAAATTGTATAAAATCATAAAATCATATAAAATCATATAAAACCATAAAATTATATAAAATCATAAAATCGTATAAAATTATATAAAATCGTATAAAATCACCAAATTATATAAAATTATAAAATAATATAAAATTATAAAATTGTATAAAATCATAAAATTATATAAAATCATAAAATAGTATAAAATCGTAAAATTATATAAGATCATGAAATTGTATAAAATTATAAAACTATATAAAATTATACAATTGTATAAAACTATAAAATTATATAAAACTATAAAATCGTATAAAATCATAAGGCTATATAAAATCGCATAAAATGATAAAATTCTACAAAATAATAAAATTATAAAATCATACGAAATGATAAAACGGTATAAAATCATAAAATTACATAAAAACATAAAATTCTCTAAAATCATAAAATCCTATAAAACCACAAAATCATAAAAAATTCGTTGCATTTCCTACACTCCGTCAACAAAAGAACGCCCAACGCCACCTTCCCGTGTCATAGGTGAAGGTGTCACCTCACTCCGTGCCAAAAGCCGGCTCCAAAATCTGCATTTACAACACCTGGGGAGCTCTGGCAGCTCCAGCTGTTCCCATCCCTGTCGCTCTCGGTGCCTTTTCCCGGGAATGGGATGAGGAGTCCTGGCAGCCTCAGAGGCAGGAGCTGGACACCCCTGGGTGGCACCTCCACATCCCTGGGAAGTTCTGGCAGCTCCAGCTGTTCCCATCCCTGTCGCTCTCGGTGCCTTTTCCCGGGAATGGGATGGGGAATCCTGGCAGCTCCGAGGCAGGAGCTGGTGACAGAGGGGACACCCCGGGGTGGCACCTCCACGTCCCTGGGGAGTTCTGGCAGCTCCAGCTCTTCCCATTCCTGTCCCTCTCAGTTTTCCCGGGAATGGGATGGGTCCTGGCAGCTCCGAGGCAGGAGCTGGTGACAGAGGGGACACCCCTGGGTGGCAGCAGCAGCTCAGGGTGACACCTCCACGGGACTCTGGCACTGCCAGCTCCAGCTGTTCCCATTCCTGTCCCTCTCGGTGCCTTTTCCTGGGACACCTGAGGATTTCTTTCTCTGCTGGAGGAACCTGGGCAGCAGAAGTTTTCTCCCTCTCTCCACCCGCGCTGCTCCGGAGCAGAACCAGCAGGAGGAACGAAGCCCACGTGGAGCTCCCAGTTGCAATTTAGAGGGAAGGATCCGATAAATGCAAGGAATGCAGGAAAAAAAATCGACTTTAAACCCCAAAGTCAGAGCGCAGCCCGAGGGTGGCACAGTCCGGGGCAGCAGCGCTGCTCAGCTCCCTTCTCCGGATGGCTCTGGTGGTTTTGGTGTCCCCAAAAACCCAAACCCCGAGGGTCACAGCTCCTAAAATCCCGGCAGGAATGCCCCAGTATCTCCCCCCCAGGGCGGGGAGTTTCACAGCAGGGTGATGGAATTGATGACTTCGGTTCCAGGTTTGGTGTTTTTCAGGTTCTGCGCTGCCCGGAGCCCCAGCCCTGCACAGATAAACAAATCCTGTCCCTGCTGGACACCAAGGACACTTCCAGGCCCCAAAGCACAGCCCAGGGTGGCCGGGGGGAGGGACAGCAGGGTGGGGCCCCCCAGCCCGGAGCTGGAATTGGGCAATCGAACCCCAAAGTGCAAATGGAGCAGAACTGACCAAAGGGTCCGACCTCGGGACCGGGGGTCCATGGGCAGACCTGTCTGTGTCCAGTCTGTGTCCACTTTGTGTCCATTTTGGGTCCATTCTGTGTCCATTCTGGGTCCATTCTGTGTCCATTCTGGGTCCATTTTGGGTCCATTCTGGGTCCATTCTGGGTCCATTTTGGGTCCATTCTGTGTCCATTCTGGGTCCACTTTGTGTCCATTCTGTGTCCATCCTGTGTCCATTTTGGGTCCATTCTGTGTCCATTTTGTGTCCATTTGTGTCCATTCTGTGTCCATTTTGTGTCCATTTGTGTCCATTTTGTGTCCATTTGTGTCCATTCTGTGTCCACTTTGTGTCCATTCTGGGTCCATTCTGGGTCCATTTTGTGTCCACTTTGTGTCCATTCTGTGTCCATTGTGGGTCCATTTTGGGTCCATTTTGGGTCCATTTTCTGTCCATTTTGTGTCCATTCTGTGACCATTCTGTGACCATTTTGTGTCCATTTTGTGTCCATTTTGTGACCATTTTAGGTCTATTTTGTGACCATTCAGCCTCGGGCTGAAGCTGGGGAGCCCCGAGCAGCCGCGCTCCCCCAGCCCGCAGTACCTGGTGCCCCCCGGTTTCACCGTGCGGAGCCGGGACCGCGACACACCTGGGCCAGGTGAGGGACCCCCCAGGTGGGCAGCGCCCGGAGCTGAGCCCCGCTGGGTCCTTGCCCACCAGGGTCACCCTGCCCTCCGTCCCCACCTTCTCCCTGAAGTCCCGCGGCCGCACCGAGAAACCCGCGCAGACGCCAGGTGAGGCAGGGGGTGTGCCGGGACCCCCGCGTCCCCCCGGGCTGGGACCCCGACATCACACCGGGGCTGGGACCCCAACATCACACTGGGGCTGGGACCCCCAACATCCCCCCGGGGCTGGGACCCCCAACATCACACCGGGGCTGGGACCCTCAACATCACACCGGGGCTGGGACCCCGTTATCTCATCTGGTCTGGGACCCCAACATCCCACCTGGGCTGGGACCCCGTTATCTCATCTGGTCTGGGACCCCAACATCCCACCTGGGCTGGGACCCCATTATCCTACCAGGGCTGGGACCCCAACATCACACCGGGGGTGGGACCCCGACATCCCACCTGGGCTGGGACCCCATTATCTCACCTGGGCTGGGGCCCCCACATCACACCGGGGGTGGGACCCCCATTATCCTGCCAGGGCTGGGACCCCAACTTCACACTGGGTCTGGGACCCCCATTAACCCACCTGGGCTGGGACCCCCACATCACACCGGGGGTGGGACCCCCATTATCCCACCAGGGCTGGTACCTCCATTATCCCACCGGTGCTGGGACCCCCAACGTCCCAACAGGGCTGGGACCCCAACATCACACCTTGGCTGGGGCCCCATTAACCCACCTGGACTGGGACCCCGTTATCCCACCAGGGCTGGGACCCTGTTAACCCACGTGGGCTGAGACCCCCAAAATCCTACCAGGACTGGGACCCCCATCATTGTACCAGGGCTGTGATCCTCAACGTCCCACTGGGGATGAGACCCCCATTATCCCATCAGGGCTGGGACCCCCGAATCTCCTCCGGGGCTGGGCTGGAATCCCCATCTCACCCCTGGGCCAGGACCCCCATCACCCCCCGGGCTGGGCTGGGACCCCCATCTCCTCCTCGGGCTGGGACCCCCCATCCCCCCGGGCCAGACCGGGCTCCCCAGCATGGCTGAGCCCCCCAGCACCATCCCGTGATGGACTGGCACCCGTAGGGGAGCGG
Source organism: Phylloscopus collybita (assembly GCA_027886175.1). NCBI lineage: Eukaryota > Metazoa > Chordata > Aves > Passeriformes > Phylloscopidae > Phylloscopus > Phylloscopus collybita. The sequence goes on from JAJNNQ010000295.1 coordinate 41,185, forward strand.
GGACGTGGGGTGACACTGCCAGCCTGTGACAAACACGAACTGCAGCAGCAGCAGCAGCAGCAGCAGCGCCTCGCTCTCCTTCTGTTGCCCTGCGTCCCACGGGGGGGCGGGGGGGGGCGAGGGGCTCCCCCAAAACCGCCCTTTGTCCATCCCGAGGGAAACCCCACAGAGGCCACGGAGGGGGGACCCCGTGGTGGGGTGGGGACGTGCCAGGGGTGAGGGAGGTGCTGCCAAGCCGGTGCCTGCTCCAGTGTCATCCCATCCCATGGATCCCATCCCATGGATCCCACCCCATCCCATCCCATGGATCCCATGGATCCCATCTGATCCCATGGATCCATCCCATCCCATCCCATCCCATCCCATCCCATCCCATCCCATCCCATCCCATCCCATCCCATCCCATGGATCCCACCCCACCCCACCCCACCCAGGACCCCATGGGGGGCTCTGGGGACACCGAGCAGGGAGGGGACACGCGCCAGCACCGTGCCTTGGGGACACCCCCACCCTGTGGGATCTGTGGGGTGGGGTGGGGGTGGTCCCTGGCAGGGCAGAGCCCCCGGGCACCCCCTGCGAGCGTCCACGGCGAGCGAGGGACCCGGGTGGGGGCCACCCCCCGTGCCACCCCCCGTGTCCCCTCCCGCCGCGGCCTCTCCCGTGCCCCCCGCTCGTTGCCCCGGGCTCAGAGTCCAGCGGGCACCGGGCACGGGGCCAGGCCGGGCCGGGCCGGGCACGGGTACGGGCAGGTCCCGGCAGCGCCGCGGGAGGCGCGGCCCTGCGGGAACCGGGCGCGGCCCGGCGGGCTCGGGGGTCACCGGTGCCACTTGTGGGGTGTCACCGGTGCCACTTGTGGGGTGTCACCGCTGCCACACCGCGGTACCGGCCGGCCCAAACCGCGGGGCCAGCTGTCCGGGACAGGGATGGAGGCGCCCACCCCTCTCCCGACCCTGATCCGCAAGAAGCGGGACGGGGAGCGCCTGGAGGACGCCGAGATCCGGAGCTTCGTGCGCGGCGTCACCGAGGGCACGGCACAGCAGGGACAGATCGGTGCGGCGGGGACAGACACACCGGGGGCCGGGGGGGGACACGGGCGGGGACGTGGGGACACCCCGGGGGCTGGGGGGGGGACACGGGCGGGGACACCCCGGGGGTCTGGGGGGGGACACAGCCGGGGACACCCCGGGGGCTGTGGGGGGAGGACACCGCCGGGGACGTGGGGACACCCCGGGGGTCTGGGGGGGGACACAGTCGGGGACATGGGGACACCCCGGGACACCGGGCGGGTCTGGGGGGGGACACGGCTGGGGACACCCTGGGACACCCCAGGGGGGCTGTGGGGGGGGACACGGGCTGGGACACCCCGGGACACCCCGGGGGTCTGGGGGGGGACGCAGTCGGGGACGTGGGGACACCTCGGGACACCCCGGGACACCGCGGGGGTCTGGGAGGGGACACGGCTGGGGACACCCCGGGACACCCCGGGGGGCTGGGGGGGACACGGCTGGGGACATGGGGACACCCCGGGGGGCTGGGAGGGGACAGGGCCGGGGACATGGGGACACCCCGGGGGTCTGGGGGGGGAGGACACGGCTGGGGACATCCCGGGACACCCCGGGGAGCTGGGAGTGGGGACACAGCCGGGGACATGGGGACATCCCAGGACACCGGGCGGGTCTTGGGGGGGACACCCTGGGACACCCCGGGGGTCTGGGGGGGGGACACGGCTGGGGACGCGCCGACGGGACCAGGACAGGGTGGGCAGCCCAGGCAGAGCCGGGGGGACACGGCCGGGGGGTGACACGGGCACAGGGGGGGTGACACCGGGGGGTCCCAGAGGTGGCAGGGACAGCGAGGGAAAGCCGGGGGTGCCGGGGGGGTCCCGGGCAGGGGACACGGCTGGGGGAGCACCCTGGGAGGACAGGAGAGGGACTCGGGGACATGAGCGGGGACACAGCTGGGGTGGCTTCTGGGGGGAGGGCAGAGGGGGTCCCAGGAGGTGGCCGGGGGGGGGTGGGGAGGGCACTGAGGTGGCCCCGCGTGTCCCCAGGTGCCATGCTGGTAGCTGTGGGGCACATTGGGGACAGGGGATGGCACCAGGGAGGTGACACAGCCATTGTCACCACAGGTGCCATGCTGGTGGCTGTGGGGCACATTGGGGACAGGGGATGGCACCAGGGAGGTGACACAGCCATTGTCACCGCAGGTGCCATGCTGATGGCTGTGGGGCAGCTTGGGGACAGGGGATGGCACCAGGGAGGTGACAAAGCCATTGTCACCACAGGTGCCATGCTGGTGGCTGTGGGGCACATTGGGGACAGGGGATGGCACTGGGGAGGTGACACGGCCATTGTCACTGCAGGTGCCATGCTGATGGCTGTGGGGCACGTTGGGGACAGGGGATGGCACCAGGAGGTGACACGGCCATTGTCACCGCAGGTGCCATGCTGATGGCTGTGGGGCACATTGGGGACAGGAGATGGCACTGGGGAGGTGACACGGCCATTGTCACTGCAGGTGCCATGCTGATGGCTGTGGGGCACGTTGGGGACAGGGGATGGCACCAGGAGGTGACACGGCCATTGTCACTGCAGGTGCCATGCTGATGGCTGTGGGGCACGTTGGGGACAGGGGATGGCAGAGGGGAGGTGACAGGGCCATTGTCACCGCAGGTGCCATGCTGGTGGCTGTGGGGCACATTGGGGACAGGGGATGGCACCAGGAGGTGACATGGCCATTGTCACCGCAGGTGCCATGCTGATGGCTGTGGGGCACATGGGGACAGGGGATGGCAGAGGGGAGGTGACAGGGCCATTGTCACCGCAGGTGCCATGCTGATGGCTGTGGGGCAGGCTGGGGACAGGGGAGGGCACCAGGGAGGTGACACGGCCATTGTCACCGCAGGTGCCATGCTGATGGCCATCCGGCTGCGGGGCATGGGCCCGGGTGAGACGCTGGCACTGACCCAGGCCATGGCCACCTCCGGCCGGACGCTGGCCTGGCCGCCCGCCTGGCACGGGCTGCTGGTGGACAAGCACTCCACGGGTGGCGTTGGGGACAAGGTCAGCCTGGCGCTGGCCCCCGCGCTGGCCGCCTGCGGCTGCAAGGTGAGGGGCACCCGGGGGTGGCCAGGGGACACAGGGGGGTCCCCAAATCCCCTGTGCCCACCTGTGCCCCCCCTCCCCCCCCCGGCAGGTGCCCATGATCAGCGGGCGCGGGCTGGGCCACACCGGGGGCACCCTGGACAAGCTGGAGGCCATCCCGGGGTTCCGCGTGTCCCAGAGCCCCGAGGAGGTGACAGCGGGGACACCGCGGGCAGCCACACCCCCCGCGGGGACACCGGGGCTGCGGGGGGGGGGACAGTGGGGTGGTGATGGGGTGGCAATGGGGTGACAGTGGGGTCCGAAGGGGGGGGATGCCACTGGGGCACTAATGGGGTTCAGGTGCCAATGGGTTGTGGGGTCCCAAAAGGGTGCAGGAGATGTGGGGTGCCCATGGGGTGCCCTGGGGGTGTCCATGGGGTGCCAATGGGGCGCTGGCAGGGTGGCAGTGGGAATGTGGGGTGTCCATGGGGTGCCCGTGGGGTGCCCGTGGGGTGCCCGTGGGGTGCCTGTGGGGTGTCTGTGGGATGCCAGTGGGGTGCTGGCAGGGTGGCAGTGGGAATGTGGAGTGTCCATGGGGTGCTGATGTGTCTGAAGGGGAGGGGTGGGTGCGGATGGGCTGCCCGTGAGTTTGGGGTGTCGATAGGGTGTCAGTGGGATACCAATGGGGTGCCCCCGGGGTGTCGATGGGGTGTCAGTGGGATGTGGATGCCCATGGGGTGCCCGGAGTGTCAATGGGGTGTCACAATGGGTTCTGTGGGGTGTCAATGGGTGCCAGTGGGGTGTCAATGGCGTGGCCTGGGGTGTCAATGGGGTATCTATGGGGTGCCCCCGGGATGTCAGTGGGGTGTCCATGGGGTGTCTGAGGTGTCAATGGGGTGTCAATGGGTGCCAGTGGGGTGTCACTGGGGTGGCCCGGGATGTCAGTGGGGTGTCAATGGGGTATCTATGGGGTGCCCCCGGGATGTCAGTGGGGTGCCAATGGGGTGCCCCCGGGGTGCCAATGGGGTGTCAATGGGGTGTCAATGGGGTGCCCCCGGGGTGTCAATGGGGTATCTATGGGGTGCCCCCGGGGTATCTATGGGGTGCCCCCGAGGTGCCAATGGGGTGTCAATGGGGTGTCAATGGGGTGTCCCCGGGGTGTCCCCGGGGTGTCTATGGGGTGCCAATGGGATAACAGTGGGGTATCTATGGGGTGCCCCCGGGGTGTCAGTGGGGTGCCAATGGGGTGCCCCCGGGGTGCCAATGGGGTGTCAATGGGGTGCCCCCGGGGTGTCAATGGGGTATCTATGGGGTGCCCCCGGGGTATCTATGGGGTGCCCCCGGTGTGTCAATGGGGTGTCAATGGGGTGCCAATGGGGTGTCCCCGGGGTGTCCCCGGGGTGTCTATGGGGTGCCAATGGGATAACAGTGGGGTATCTATGGGGTGCCCCCGGGGTGTCAATGGGGTGCCCCCGGGGTGTCAATGGGGTGCCCCCGGGGTATCTATGGGGTGCCCCCGGGGTGTCAATGGGGTGCCCCCGGGGTATCTATGGGGTGCCTCCGGGGTGCCAATGGGCTGCCCCCGTTGCCCGCAGATGCAGCAGATCCTGGCGCGGGTGGGCTGCTGCATCGTGGGCCAGAGCGCCGAGCTGGTCCCCGCCGACCGGGTGCTCTACGGGCTGCGCGACGTCACGGCCACCGTGGACAGCCTGCCGCTGATCACCGGTACGGGCCCGGGGGGCGCGGGGGGCGCGGGGGGCGGCGCGGGGAGGGGGCGCAGGCCGTGACCCCCCCGGCTCGGCTCCGCCCGGCACAGCCTCCATCCTCAGCAAGAAGGCGGCGGAGCGGCTCTCGGCGCTGGTGCTCGATGTCAAGTTCGGGGAGGCGGCTCTGTACCCCACGCAGGAGAGCGCGCGGGAGCTGGCGCGGAGCCTGGTGACACCGCGGGGACCCCCGGGACCCCTGCCCGCTGTCCCCTGCCCGCTGTCCCTGTCCCTGCCCTCTGTCCCGGGCCCTTCCCGCTGTCCCTGCTCCTGTCCCTGGCTGCCCGTGTCCCCACATGTCCTGTCCCTGTTCACCGTCCCTGCCTGCTGTCCCCTGTCCCCACGTGTCGCCACGCCTGCCCTCTGTCCTTTCCCATTGTCCCCGCCTGTTGTCCCTTGTCCCTGCCCGCTGTCCTTTGTCCCTGTCGTCCTTCCCACTGTCCCTGCCCGCTGTCCCTGTCCCTGCTGGTCCCCTGTCCCCAGGTGTCCCCACCCCTGCCCCTGCCCTCTGTCCCGGGCCCTTCCCGCTGTCCCCTGTCCCTGCCCTCTGTCCCTCCCCATTGTCCCCGCCTGTTGTCCCTGTCCCTGTCCACCCTTATCCCCGCTGTCCCTGTCCCTGCCCGCTGTCCCTTGTCCCTGCCCGCTGTCCCCTGTCCCTGCTCGCTGTCCCTGTCCCTGCTGGTCCCCTGTCCCCAGGTGTCCCCAGCTCTGCCCACTGTCCCTTCCCATTGTCCCTGTCCTCCTTCCCACTGCCCCTGCCTGTCCTTGCCCGCTGTCCCCTGTCCCCAGGTGTCCCCAGCCCTGCCCACTGTCCCTGCCCTCTGTCCCTGTCCCCGCCTGTCCCTGTCCCCAGGTGTCCCCACTCCTGCCCTCTGTCCCTTCCCATTGTCCCCGCCTGTTGTCCCTGTCCCTGTCCTTCCTCCCACTGCCCCTGCCTGTCCCTGTCCCTGCCTGTCCCTGTCCCCAGGTGTCCCCACCCCTGCCCATTGTCCCCGCCTGTTGTCCCTGTCCCTGCCCACCCTTATCCCCCGCTGTCTCTGTCCCTGCTGGTCCCCTATCCCTGTCCCCATCCCTGCCCTCTGTCCCTTCCCATTGTCCCTGCCCGCTGTCCTTTGTCCCTGTCCTCCCTCCCACTGTCCCTGCCCGCTGTCCCTTGTCCCTGCTGGTCCCCTGTCCCCACGTGTCCCCACCCTTGCCCTCTGTCCCTTCCCACTGCCCCTGCCTGTCCCTGTCCCTGCTGGTCCCCTGTCCCCAGGTGTCCCCAGCCCTGCCCACTGTCCCTGTTCATTGTCCCTGCCCACTGTCCCTGTCCCTGTCTGTCCCTGTCCCTGCCTGTCCCTGTCCCCAGGTGTCCCCAGCCCCGCCCACTGTCCCCGTCCCCGCGCAGGTGGAGGTGGGCGCGCACCTGGGCATCCGCACGGCGGCCGTGCTGAGCCGCATGGAGCAGCCGCTGGGCCGCGCCGTGGGCAACGCGCTGGAGGTGCTGGAGGCGCTGGAGTGCCTCGGGGGGGGCGGGCCCCCCGACCTGCGGCACCTGGTCACCGCCCTGGGTGCGTGGGGCACGCGGGGGACACGGGGGGGACACGGGGAGGACAAGGGAGGGACACGGGGGTGGACACGGGGGGGCATGGGGGAGACACGGAAGGGAGGTGCTGTGTCACCTGGTCACCGCCCTGGGTGCGTGGGGCACGCGGGGACACGGGGGGGACCCGGGGGTACAAGGAGGGAGGTGCTGTGACACCTGGACACCGCCCTGGGTGGGTGGGACACGGGGAGGACATGGGGAGGACACGGGGGGGACACGGGGAGGACACGGGGGGGAGGTGCTCCCCCCGACCTGCGGCACCTGGCCATGGCCCTGGGTGGGTGGGACACGCGGGGACACGGGGGGACAAGGAGGGACACGGGGGGGACAGGGTTTGGGGTCCCAGCCCGTGTCCCGGTTCGGGGTGGGGCAGGGGGGCTGTGGGGCGATGCCGGGGGTCCCAGCCTGTGCCCCGGGTGGGTCTGGGGTCTCCATCGGGGGTCCCAGCCCGTGCCCCCTGGCAGGCGGGGGCACTATCGGGGGTCCCAGCCCGTGCCCCGGGTGGGGCTGTGGGTCTGGGGTCTGTGCCGGGGGTCCCAGCCCGTGTGCAGGGTGGGGCTGGGGTCTCCATCGGGGGTCCCATCCCGCCCCCCCGCAGGCGGGGTGGGGCTGTGGGTCTGGGGTCTCCATCGGGGGTCCCAGCCCGTGCCCCCCGGCAGGCGGGGTGGGGCTGTGGGGCTGGGGTCTCCATCGGGGGTCCCATCGCGCCCCCCCGCAGGCGGGGTGGGGCTGTGGGTCTGGGGTCTGTACCGGGGGTCCCATCCCTCGCCCCCCGCAGGCGGGGTGCTGCTGTGGCAGTGCGGGATGGCCGCGGGGCCCGAGCGGGGCAGCGAGCGCCTGGCGCGGGCTCTGGACGACGGCTCCGCGCTGCGAACCTTCGAGGCCATGCTGGGGGCGCAGGGGGTGCCCCCCGACACCGCCCGCAGCCTCTGCGCCGGGACCCCCGCCCAGCGCCGCCGCCTCCTGGGAGAGGCCAAGGTCTGCGAGGAGCTGCCCGCGCCGCGGGAAGGTCAGGGGGGACCCCCGCCCCAAACCTCAAACCCCAAAGCCCCCCCCAGCCCAAACCCTGCACCCCAAACCCCCCACCCCAGACCCCGCACCCCAAACCCTCCACCCCAAAGCCCCCAGCTCAAACCCTGCACCCCAAACCCCCCCACACCCCAAACCCTGCACCCCAAACCCTGCACCCCAAACCCTGCACCCCAAACCCCCCCACACCCCAAACCCTGCACCCCAAACCCTGCACCCCAAACCCCCCCGCACCCCAAACCTCCCCCATCTCAAACCCTGCACCCCAAACCCCCCCACACCCCAAACCCTGCACCCCAACCCCCCCCCAGCCCAAACCCCGCACCCCAAACCCCGCACCCCAAACCCCCCACCCTCCCCTCACCCCGCGTCCCCCCGGGGGGCTGAGGGTCCCCCCCAGCCCCACTGTCCCCGTCCTCCCCCAGCCCCTTCCCTCCCCCCGCCCCCTCCCCCGGGCTGCTCAGGGCCCCCCTGGATGATTCCCCCCCACCCTGGGAGCCCTCACTGCACCCCCCTGCCCCCCATCCTCCGTGCTTGGGGGTCCCCCAAAACCCCCCCGCCCCATAGCCCGGGCCCCGAGGGTCCCTGATCCCCAATCCCGTGTTCGGGGGGTCCCCAAACCCCCCCTGCCCCACGCCCCCGGGCTGTCCCCGCCGTGTCCCCGCCTTCAGGGTTGGGGTCTCCCCGGCATGTCCCTGCCCCTCCCATTCTCCTGCCAGCTTGGGGGAGGGGAGGGGGGGGGGGCTCTCCCTCGTGCCCCCCCCCCCCCATGTCCCTGACGGCCCCATACTGGGGATCCCCGCCGTGTCCCTGTGCCCCCCGACCCCCCCATGTCCCTGTCCCCACCTCAGGTCTCTGTCCCCCGCTGTGTCGCTGATCCCCCCGACCCCCGTTCTGCCCCCAGCCTGGGGTTACCCCCCATTTCCCTGTCCCCCCCCATGTCCCTGTCCCCCCTAATGTCCTTGACCCCCCCCATGTGTCTGTTCCTGATGCCCCCCGACCCCCGTTCCCCCCCATGTCCCTGTCCCCCACTGTCCCCCGTTTCCCCCCCAGGCCGGGGTTACCCCCCATTTCCCTGTCCCCCCCATGTCCCTGTTCCTGACGCCCCCCGACCCCCGTTCCCCCCCATGTCCCCATTCCCCCCCATGTCCCCATTCCCCCCCCATGTCCCCATTCCCCCCCCATGTCCCTGTCCCCCCCCGTGTCCCTGTCCCCCCCTGACCCCCGGTTCCCCCCCAGGCTGGGTGCAGCGGGTGCGGGCGCTGCCGCTGGCGCGGGTCCTGCACGGCCTGGGCGCGGGCCGGGCGCGGGCCGGGGACCCCGTCAACCCGCGCGTGGGGGCCGAGCTGCTGGTGGGCACCGGGCAGCACCTGCGGGCAGGTGAGGGGGGGGCTCCGGGACCCCCGGTCACACCCCAATGAGCGCCCCTGGGTCCCCCCCCCCAGAGCGAGGGGATGCGCCCCCCTATGGGGGGGATGTGGGGGGATCAGAGCCCCCCGGTGACCCCCCTCAGATGTGGGGGGATGTGGGGGGATCAGAGCCCCCCGGTGAGCCCCGTGTCCCCCCCTCAGATGTGGAGGGATGGGGGGATCGGTGACCCCCGTGTCCCCCCCCCTCAGATATGGGGGGATGTGGGGGGATCAGAGCCCCCCGTTGACCCCTGTGCCCCCCCCTCAGGCCAGCCCTGGCTTGGGGGTGGTTATGGGGGGGTCAGAGCCCCCCGGTGAGCCCCGTGTCCCCCCCCCCCAGGCCAGCCCTGGCTTGGGGGTGGTTATGGGGGGGTCAGAGCCCCCCGGTGACCCCCGTGTCCCCCCCCTCAGATATGGGGGGATGGGGGGATCGGTGACCCCCGTGCCCCCCCCCCAAGCCAGCCCTGGGTTGGGGGTGGTTATGGGGGGGTCAGAGCCCCCCGGTGACCCCCGTGCCCCCCCCAGGCCAGCCCTGGCTGCGGCTGCACCACGAGGGGTCTCTGGACGCGGAGGGGCGGCGGGAGCTGCAGGACGCGCTCTGCCTGGGCCCGGAGCCCCCCCGGGACCCCCCGCCGCTGGTGGCCGAGACCATCGTGCCCTCGGGAGCCGTGCCCGGGCCGTGCCGGGACTCACAATAAACCGCAATGTCGCGATATCGGGGCCGTGTCGCGATTCGCGCCCACCCCGGGTCTGAGGGGTGCGGCGCGGGGGTGGCGCCACCTACTGGTGGGAGCGGGGAGTGCGCTGAGGCGGCCACGCCCCCTCGCGTCATCCACGCCCCCTCGCGTTGACCACGCCCCCCCTTTGACCACCCCCACACAGTACTCGTGGTTGCTATAAGCCACGCCCTGTTTATACCGTGGCCCCGCCCCTTCCCCGCCGTGGCCCCGCCCCCTCAGTGTATTTCCGGTTCCGGCGGCTGCGCCGCGGGGGCGCTCCGGGCGGGGGCGGCGGCGGCCGGGCCGCGGGGGTCACAGGGCAAAGGTCAAAGGTCAGTGAGGACCGGGCAGCGCGGGGGGAGCTGAGGGGTCAAGGGGCGGTGAAGGGGCAGAGTTGGGGGGTCCGGAGTAGAGCAGGGACAGGGGTGGGGGGCACTTGGGGGGGCCAGGGGTGGGGGGGGCGAGGGCAGCAGGGGGGGTGGAATGAGGGGTCAGGGGGCACTTGGGGGACAGTGGGGGCTCCAAGGACAGCGGGAGGGGTGGGCTGAGGGCTCAGGGGGGCATTTGGGGCAAAGAGTGAGGGGCTCCAAGCGCATCAGGACACAGGGTGGGGGGCAAGAAGCGTTCGGGGAGCAGAGTTGGGGGGCTCCAAGAGCATCAGGAGGGGCGGGATGAGGGGGCAGGGGGCATTTGGGGGGCAGGGGTGGGGGGTCCAAGGGCAGCAGGACACAGGGTGGGGGGCGTTTGGGGAACAGAGTGGGGGCTCAAGGACATAGGGAGGGGTGGGCTGAGGGGTCAGGGGACATTTGGGGACAGGTGTGGGGTCTCCCAAGAACAGCAGGACACGGGGTGGGGGTCAGGGGGCATTTGGGGGATAGGGGTGGGCTCCAAGAGCACCAGGAGGGGCGGGATGAGGGGGCAGGGGGCACTTGGGGGGCAGGGGTGGGGGGTCCAAGGGCAGCAAGGTACCGGGTGGGGGGGGGGCGGGGGGCATTTAGGGAACAGCCTGGGGGGGCTCCAAGGACATCGGGAGGGGTCAGGGGGCATTTGGGGGACAGAGCGGGGGTCTCCAGGCGCATCACGGGGGCTCAGCACCGAGGCCAAACCCACCGCGGGGCCGGGGCGGGGGGCGGGACGGGGATACCCCCTGACCCCCCCCGACCCCCCCCCTCCTCCCTTTCCCCCTCCGCGCAGCCCCCGCCATGCTGCGCTCCCTGCGGCCCCTGCAGCACCTGTGCGCTCCTCACCTGTGCCCGCCCCACCTGTGCCCGCCCCGCCGCCGCCTCTCCTCGCCCCGCGGTTCCCCGGTTCTGCCGCTCCCTCAGCGGCTGCTGGTGGCGGCGGCGGCGGCGGGCGCGGCGGCGGCGGGCTGGCTTTACCTGCGGCAGGAGAAGGAGCGGCAGCGCCGCGCCCGCCGCCTGCGGGAGCTGCGCGCTCTGTCCCTGAGCCAGGGCGACTTCCAGCTGCGCGACACCTCGGGCACCCCGCGGCGCAAATCGGATTTCCTGGGCAGCTGGGTGCTGCTGTACTTCGGCTTCACGCACTGCCCCGACGTGTGTCCCGAGCAGCTGGAGCGGCTGAGCCGGGCGCTGCAGCTGCTGGAGCGGGAGCCGGCGCTGCCGCCGCTGCAGCCGCTGTTCGTGACGGTGGATCCCGGGCGGGACGGGCCGGCCGAGCTGGCGCGGTACCTGCGGGAGTTCCACCCGCGCCTGCTGGGGCTGACGGGCACGGAGGGGCAGGTGAAGGAGGCGGCGGCGGCGTTCCGGGTGTACCTGAGCGTGGGGCCGCGCGACGCCGACGGGGATTACCTGGTGGATCACTCGGTGCTGACCTTCCTGCTGGATCCCGAGGGCGTGCTCAGGGACTGCTACGGCCGCTCGGGCACGGCCGAGGAGATGGCCGCGAGCGTCAGGGGGCACATGGGCAGCTACGGCGCGGGGAGTGCCCCCGGTGCCCCCAGCCCCGCTGCCCCCGGTGCTCCCGGTGCCCCCACGGGGGAATAAACGGAGCGAACACCCCGAGCCTGAGTGGGGAATGTGGTGATTTTGGGGAGGGGACAGGTGAGCAGTGACCCCCTCAGGTGTGTCACAGGGGGAGGGACAGAGCCCACACCTTGCAGGGGTGTGACATGGGGAGGGACAGGTAAGCAGTGACCCCCCCGCCCCCCCCCAGGGGTGTCACAGGGGGTGGGGACAGGTGAGTAGTGACCTGTCCCAGGTGTGTCATGTGATGGGGAGGTGACACCCCCCCAAGGTGTGTCACATGGGGAGGGACAGGTGAGCAGTGACCTGTCCCAGGTGTGTCCCATGGAGGGAAGGGACAGGTAAGCAGTGACCTGTCCCAGGTGTGTCTGGTGGGAGAGAGGCAGGTGAGCAGTGACTTCTCAGGTGTGTCACATGGGGAGGTGAGTAGTGATCCCCAGGTGTATCCTGTGACGGGAAGGGACAGGTGAGCAGTGATCTGTCCCAGGTGTGTCCTGTGAGGGGGAGAGACAGAGCCCACACCTTCCAGGTGTGTCACACTGGGGGTAGGGACAGCTGACAGCCCCCAGGTGTGTCACAGGGGGAAGGACTGGTGAGCAGTGACCCCCCCCCCCAGGGGTGTCCCGTGGGGAGGGACAGGTGGGCAGTGCCCCCCAGGTGTGTCACAGGGGGACAGGTGAGCAGTGACCTGTCCCAGGTGTGTCCCGTGTGGAGGGACAGAGCCCCCACCCTGCAGGGGTGTGACACGGTGGGGACACCTGCCGGCCCCCAGGTGTGTCCCACGGGGCGGGGGCTCCGTGTAGGTGCGTGAAGCAACCCCCCCCCCCACCCCTGCATCTCCCCAGACCCCTCCCCAAAAGGAGTGAGACAAAGGGTGGGTGGGCAGAGGGACCCCCCAGAGCCTCCCCCACCCCCTGCATCCCCCTGGGCCCCTCCCCATGGCTGGGGGTCCCTGGCAGGTGAGGGGGGTCCCTTTGCAGGTGACTGAAGTGACCCCTGTAGCCCCCCAAACCCCTCCCCATGGTTGGGGGTCTCTTTGCAGGTAACTAAAGTGATCCCCCACCCCCTGCAGCCCCCCAGACCCCCTCCCCATCGCTGGGGGGCGGTCCCTGTGCAGGTGAGGGGGGGTCCCTTTGCAGGTGAGTGAAGCGACCCCCACCCCCAATCATCCATCCCCTAGAGAAGAGGCTCTCTCTCGCTCAGCCAGGCCGGGGGGTGGTTTATTGGGGCGGGGGGGTTCATTATTTATTTGGGGCGGGGGTCTCTCTGGGAGGGCAGCTGGAAGCTCTGGAACCTCTCGTGGGCCGGGCGGGCCGGCAGCAGCCGCAGCCGCGCCGTGTCCAGCGCCGCCTCCAGCCCCGCGCCCTGCGCCAGCTCCACCTCCCCGTCGTTGGCCTGGGGAGGGGGCGTCAGCTGGGGGGGGGTGCACAGGGACCCCTCCCCAGCCCAGGGAACCCCTCCCCAGCCCAGGGAACCCCCAAAACAGAGACCACCCCCCAGCCCAGGGACCCCTCCCCAGCCCAGGGAACCCCCAAAACAGAGACCACCCCCCCCAGACCAGGGAACCCAGGGAACCCCCCCCCAGCCCAGGGAACCCCCAAAACAGAGACCACCCCCCAGCCCAGAGACCCCCCCCCAGCCCAGGGACCCCTCCCCAGCCCAGGGAACCCCTCCCCAGCCCAGGGAATCTTCCCCAGCCCAGGGAACCCCCAAAACAGAGACCACCCCCCAGCCCAGAGACCACCCAGCCCAGGGACCCCTCCCCAGCTCAGGGAACCCCCCCCAGCCCAGGGAATCTCCCCCAGCCCAGGAAGCCCCCAAAACAGAGACCACCCCCCAGCCCAGAGACCACCCAGCCCAGGGAGCCCCCAAAACAGAGACCACCACCCCCAGCCCAGGGAACCCCCCCAGCCCAGGGAGACCCCTCAGCCCAGAGACCCCCTCCCCAGCCCAGGGACCCCCCCCCAGCCCAGGGACCCCCCAGCCCAGAGACCCCCTCCCCAGGCCAGAGACCCCCCCCAGCCCAGGAACCCCCAGCCCAGGGAACCCAGCGCAGAGCCCCCTGCAGCCCCGGGACCCCCCAGCCCAGGGTAACCACCCCCAGCCAAGGAACGCCACCAGCCCAGAGACCCCCACCAGCCCAGGGACCCCTCCCCAGCTCAGGGACCCCTCCCCAGGCCAGAGAGCCCCCCCAGCCCAGGGAACCTGCCAAGCCCAGAGACCCCACCCCAGCCAAGGGACCCCCCCCGCCCCCAGCTCAGGAAGCTCCCCCATCCCAGGACCCCTCAGCACAGGGAATCCCCCCCAGTCCAGAGACCCCTCCCCATCCCAGGACCCCCCCAGCCCAGGGACCCCACCAGCCCAGGACCCCCCATCCCAGGGAACCCCCCATCCCAGGTCCCCCTCCCCATCCCAGGACCCCCCCATCCCAGACCCTCCCCTAGCCCAGGGAGCCCCCCCCCCGCAGCCCAGAGACCACCCCCATTCCAGACCCCTCCCCCCATGGCAGCCCCCTCATTCCAGACCCCCCACCATGGAACCCCCCCCCCCATTCCAGCCCCCCAGATCCCCCCCGGCAGCCCCCCCGGGCCGTACCAGCTGCAGCGAGGCCAGCAGGTGCCGGCACACCTCGAACGGGGGCTGCCCGGCCACCAGGCTGGCCAGGGAGTGCCAGCGGCCCGGCCGGCACCGCTGCACCAGCGACTGACCGTAGGCACGGACACTGAACGGGCCCCGGCACTCCTGGGGACACAGAGTGACACTGAGGGACAGGGAGTGACAGGGAGTGACACTGAACGGGGCCCGGCACTCCTGGGGACAGGGACAGGGACACTGAGGGACAGGGAGTGACACTGAGGGACACTGAGGGACACTGAACGGGCCACGGCACTCCTGGGGACAGGGACAGGGACACTGAGGGACAGGGAGTGACACTGAGTGACACTGAGGGACACTGAACGGGGCACGGCACTCCTGGGGACACTGAGGGACACTGAGTGACACTGAGGGACACTGAACGGGGCACGGACACTGAACGGGCCACAGCACTCCTGGGGACAGGGAGGGGACACTGAGGGACAGGGAGGGACAGGGAGTGACACTGAGGGACACTGAACGGGCCACGGCACTCCTGGGGACAGGGAGGGGACACTGAGGGACACTGAGGGACAGGGAGTGACACTGAACGGGGCACGGCACTCCTGGGGACACAGAGTGACACTGAGGGACAGGGAGTGACACTGAGGGACACTGAGGGACAGGGAGTGACACTGAACGGGGCACAGCACTCCTGGGGACACTGAGGGACACTGAGGGACACGGAGTGACACGGAGTGACACTGAGTGACACTGAACGGGGCACAGCACTCCTGGGGACAGGGACAGGGACACCGAGGGACAGGGAGTGACACTGAACAGGGCACGGACACTGAACGGGCCACGGCACTCCTGGGGACAGTGAGGGGACACTGAGGGACAGGGAGTGACACTGAGGGACACTGAGGGACACTGAACGGGCCACGGCACTCCTGGGGACAGGGACAGGGACACTGAGGGACAGGGAGTGACACTGAATGGGGCACAGACACTGAACGGGCCACGGCACTCCTGGGGACACAGGGACAGGGACACAGAGTGACACTGAGTGACACTGAGGGACACTGAACAGGGCACAGACACTGAACGGGGCACAGCCCTCCTGGGGACACAGAGTGACACTGAGGGACAGGGAGTGACACTGAGGGGACACTGAGGGACACTGAGGGGACACTGAGGGACACTGAGGGACAGGGAGTGACACTGAGGGGACACTGAGGGACACTGAACGGGCCACGGCACTCCTGGGGACAGGGACAGGGACACTGAGGGACAGGGAGTGACACTGAGTGACACTGAGGGACACTGAACGGGGCACGGACACTGAACGGGCCACAGCACTCCTGGGGACACAGAGTGACACTGAGTGACACTGAACGGGGCCTGGCCCTCCTGGGGATAGCGAGGGGACAGGGACAGTGACACTGAGTGACACTGAACGGGGCCTGGCCCTCCTGGGGACAGGGAGGGGACACTGAGTGACACCGAATGGGGCATGGATACTGAACGGGGCCCAGCTCTCCTGGGGACACAGACAGTGACACTGAGTGACAGGGAGTGACACTGAGTGACACTGAATGGGGCCTGGCTCTGCAGAGGACAGGGACAGGGAGGGGACAGGGTGGGCTCTGGGGTGGGCAGGGGGCACTCAGGGGGGCAGGTACAGGGGGCTCAGGTGAGAGCAGAGTGGGGCAGAGGGGCTCAGGGGGCACCAGGGCACTGCCAGCCCCCTGCCCACCCCGGGGGTCCCAGCCCCCCCCAGCCCATCCCCAGGGGTCCCAGCCCATCCCCGGGGGTTCCAGCCCCACCCCCTGCCCACCCCGGGAAGTCCCAGCCCATCCCAGGTACTCTCAGCCCATCCTGGGGGTCCCAGCCCGTCCCGGGGCTCCCTGCCCACCCCAGTCCCCCCAGGGTCCCAGCCCATCCCCGGGGGTCCCAGCCCCCCCCAGCCCATCCCCAGGGGTCCCAGCCCATCCCTGGGGGTCCCAGCCCACCCCAGCCCATCCCCAGGGGTCCCAGCCCCCCCCAGCCCATCCCCAGGGGTCCCAGCCCATCCCCAGGGGTCCCAGCCCCCCCCAGCCCATCCCTGGGGGTCCCAGCCCATCCCGGGGGTCCCAGCCCATCCCTGGGGGTCCCAGCCCATCCCCGGGGGTCCCAGCCCACCCCGGGGGTCCCAGCCCATCCCCGGGGCTCCCAGCCCCCCCGGGGGTCCGTGCCTGCTCGTGCAGCAGCGGCTCCACGCGCTCCTCCCAGAGGCGGATGCGCTGGGACAGCTCCGTCTCCTGGGCAAACCTCTGCGAGCTGGCCATGAACAGCTCCTGGGGGGGCAGGGGGGGAGCGGGGACACCCTGAGCCTGCTGGGGACACCCTGAGCACCCTGGGGACACCCTGAGCGCCCTGGGGACACCCTGAGCGCCCTGGGGACACCCTGAGCCCCCTGGAGACACCCCGAGTGCCCTGGGGACACCCTGAGCCCCTTGGGGACACCCTGAGCCTGCTGGGGACACCCCGAGTGCCCTGGGGACACCCTGAGCCTGCTGGGGACACCCTGAGCCCCTTGGGGACACCCTGAGCCCCCTGGGGACACCCTGAGCGCCCTGGGGCACCCCTGGCACTGCTGGGGACACCCTGAGCGCCCTGGGGACACCCCCAGCCCCCTGAGACCACCCTGAGCCCCTTGGGGACACCTTGAGCCCCCTGGGACCACCCTGACCCCCTGGGGTCCCCCCCAGCCCCCTGGGGACACCCCCGACCCTGCTGGGGACACCCCCGAGCCCCCTGGGGACACCCCTGGCACTCCTGGGGACACCCCTGACCCCCCAGAGTCCCCCTCTCACCCCCTGAATCCCCCCCAGACCCTCCTGGGACCACCCTGACCCCCCCGGGGTCCCCCCCAGCAGCACCCACCACGTTCCTGCGCACCAGCTCCTCGTAGCCGGGCTCGGGGGGCTCTGTGGGACAAGGGGGTCACCAGAGGGGTGGCGGGGGGGGGACAGCACCCAGCCCCCCGCTGTGGGGGGCACGGGGGACCCTCGGGGGCGGGGGGGGGCGGGGGGGGCAGCAGCTCACCCAGGGATCCGTCCCCCAGCTCCTCCAGGGCCTCGGGCTCCACGTCCTCGTGCTCCACAAAATCATCCTCTGCGGGGTGGGGACCCCCTGAGACCCCCTGAGTGCCCCCTGGGAACCCCTGAGTGCCCCCTGGGACCCCCTGAGCCACCTCAGTGCCCTCTGGAACCCCTCAGTGCCCCCTGGGAACCCCTGGGACCCCCTCAGTGCCCCTGGGACCCCCTGAGCCACCTCAGTACCCCCTGAGTGCCCCCTGGGACCCCCCTGAGTGCCCCCTGGGAACCCCCCCCAACCTTCTGGGACCCTCTCAGTGTCCCCTGAGTGCCCCCTGGGACCCCCTGAGTGCCCCCTGGGATCCCTGAGTGCCCCTCAGTGCCCCCTGGGACCCCCTGAGACCCCCTAGGACCCCCTGAGTGCCCCTCAGTGTCCCCTGAGACCCCCTCAGTGCCCCCTGGAGCCCCTTCAGTGCCTCTTGGGACCCCCTGGGACCCCCTCAGAGCCCCCTGGAACCATCTCAGAGCCCCCTGGGACCCCCCCAACCTTCTGGGACCCCCTAGGAGGGGAGGCAAAGCCCCCCCAGGGTGGGGGGATTTGGGTTTGGGTTCCACACCTGCCCCCTCCTCGCTGTCAGCCCCGCGCTCCTGCTCCTGCTCCGGCTCCCACGGCGGCTCCTGGGGGCAGCAACAGCCCTGAGCCCCCCCAAGGGTGGGCAGGGGGTGCAGGAGCCCCCCCCCGAGGGTGGGCAGCCCCCCCAGGTGAGCCCCCCGCCCGCCTGCCCGCTCACCCCCGGGCTCTGCAGCTTCCTGTGCCGGGCCAGGCGCTCCTTGAAGTGTCGCCAGTAGAGCAGCTCCAGGTCTGGGGGGGAGGGGAGGGGAGGGGGCTGGGACCCCCGGGGCAGAGACCACCCCAGAGACCACCCACCCAGAGCAGAGACCACCCACCCAGAGCAGAGACCACTCCAGAGACCACCCCCAGAGCAGAGACCACCCCCCCAGGGCAGAGACCACCCCAGAGACCACCCCCCCAGAACAGAGACTGCCCCCTGAAAACAGAGACCACCCCCCAGGGCAGAGACCACCCCAGAGACCACCCCCCCAAAAACAGAGATGAATCCCCCAGAGCAGAGACCACCCCCCAGGGCAGAGACCACCCCCCCAAAAACAGAGACCACCCCCCAGGGCAGAGACCACCCCAGAGACCACCCACCCAAAAACAGAGACCACCCCCCAGAGCAGAGACCAATACCCTCGAAATAGAGACCACCCCCCAAAACAGAAACTGCCTCCCCAGAGACCACCCCCCCAAAGTAGAGACCACCCCCCCAGAGCAGAGACCACCCCCCAAAACAGAGACAGCCCCCCCAAAAACAGAGACCACCCCACAGAGCAGACTACCCCAGAGACCACCCCCCAAAACAGAAACTGCCCCCCCCAGAGCAGAGACTGCACCCCCCAGAGACTGCCCCCCAAAAACAGAGACCACCCACTCAGAGCAGAGACCACCCCCCAAAGACCACCCTCTGGAGCAGAGACCACCCCCCCAAAGCAGACCACCCCCCAAAAACAGAGACCACCCTCCACCCCAGGCCCTTCCCAGGCTCCCCTTGCCCAGTTTTGGGGTGTCCCCCCTGCCCCTTTGCAGTCCCAGGTGACCCCCCCCAGTGTCGGGGTGTCCCCCCCAGTGTTAGGGTGCCCCCCCAGCTTTGGGGTGTCCCCCCCCAGTGTTGGGGTGTCCCCCCCCAGTGTTAGGGTGTCCCCCCCCAGTTTTGGGGTGTCCCCCCCAGCTTTGGGGTGCCCCCCCCAGTTTTGGGGTGCCCCTGCCCGTGCCCCCTCACCTGCGAAGGTGGGGCCCCTCCTCCTGCTCCTCCTGCCCTCGGTGCTGTTGTTGTCTGGGGGGGGGAGCAGAGCAGGAACCCCCCGTGGGTGGGGTGGGCACCCCAGGGTGGGGGGGAGGAAACCCCCTGAGCCCACCCAGGCCAGCCCCGCCCGTGTCCCCAGGTGCCACCTGCGCTGTCCCCCTGTCCCCAGAGCACTCACAGGCTGCCGAGAACCATCTCATGAAGTCCTGCAGCTTCCTCGGGCCCCTCCTCTTCCTCTTGCCTCCCAACACCTCCTCCAGGCCCTGCGGCACCAGGAAGGGCCGCCCTGCGGGGACACCGGGGACACCGGGGACACCGGTGACACCGGGCACGCGGCCACCGCGGGGGCTGGCAAGGGGCACCTCTGGGTGTCCACTGTGGGGTGGGGATGAGCCCAGGGTGGGGACAGGGACACCTGGGGATGTCCCTTGTGGGGCTGAGAGGGACCCAGGGTGGGGACAGGGACACTTGGGGATGTCCCCTGTTGGGTGGGTATGACCCCAGGTGGGATAGGGACACTTGGGGACACTTGAGAACACTTGGGGACATCCACTGTGGGGTGGGGATGACCCCAAGTGGGACAGGGACACTTGGGGATGTGGGGCTGGGAGGGACCCAAGGTGGGACAAGGACACTTGGGGATGTGTCCATTGTGGGACAGGGACACTTGCGGACACTTGGGGACACTTGGGGACATCCACTGTGGGGTGAGAATGAGCCCAGGTGGGGACAGGGACACCTGGGGATGTCCCTTGTGGGGCTGGGAGGGACCCAGGGTGGGGACAGGGACACTTGGGGATGTGTCCATTGTGGGACAGGGACACTTGGGGACACTTGGGGACATCCACTGTGGGGCTGGGAATGACCCCAGGTGGGACAGGGACACTTGGGGACACTTGGGGATATCCTTTGTGGGGTGGAAGTGACCCCAGGTGGGACAGGGACACCTGGGGATGTGGGTGGGAATGACCCCAGGTGGGACAGGGACACTTGGGGACATCCACTGTGGGGCTGGGAATGTCCCTCTGTGGGATGGGAATGTCCCCCTGTGCCAGCAGGAGTGACCCTGGGGGCTGGGGACACCAAGGGACATGTGGCCAGGGAATGACCTTCTAGGGGACCAGGAGTGACCCTCTGTGGGGCCAGGAGTGACCCCGGGGGTTGGGGACACCAAGGGACACCTGGCCATGGAATGACCCCGGCGACTGGGGACAGAGACGGACACCTGGCCAGGAGTGACCCCAGGGGCTGGGGACACTGAGGGACCCCTGGCCATGGAATGACCCTGGAAGTTGGGGACACCGAGTGACCCCTGGCCAGGAGTGACCCCCCCAGGCCCCCCAAGGTGCCCCCCAAGGTGCCCCCCATTTGCCCCCCGTACCTTTCCTGAAGGGTTTCTCCTCCGAGTCCCCGAAGGGGTCCAGGCTCTGCCAGGGGTTGGGCTCCTCCTGGCACAGGGGGCAGGGTGGGCAGGGGGGCTCTGGGGTACCCCGGGGGGTCCCAGCCTGCCCTGATTTGGGGTCTCCCTGCCTCCAGTGCCCCCCCCCTTACCTTGCTGTAGGGTTTGGGGTCCTGCCTGGGGGGTCTCTCCCGCAGGATGTACCCCCGGGCCTGGGGCGTGCTCTGGGGGGGACAGAGGGGGACGGTGAGGGACGGGGGGGCAGGGAAGGGGTGGGGGGCTGCAGGGAAGGAGTGGGGGGCTGCAGGGAAGGGGTGGGGGGCTCCAGGGAAGGAATGGGGGGGTCCAGGGAAGGAGTGGGGGGCTGCAGGGAAGGAGGTGGGGGGCTCCAGGATCCAGGGAAAGGGTGAGGGGCTCCGGGGAAGGAGTGGGGGGCTGCAGGTTCCAGGGAAGGAGTGAGGGGTTCCAGGAAAGGAGCAGGGGGCTGCAGGGAAGGAGCGGGGGGGTTCAGGGTTCCAGGGCAGGGGCAGAAGCCCCCCACAGACCCTCTGCGCCTGGATGTGCTCGCCGGGGGCCGCAGCCGCTTCCATCTCCTCCGCCAGGGCCCCGGGAAGGTCGTTGTCATTGTCATTGTCATCGTCATTGTCACCGTCAGCGTCGGGCCCCGCGGCCCCTGGCGGGTGGGAACAGGCAGGGAAGCTTCCAGAACCCCCCCCGGGCACCCCCCCTGCCGAGGAATCCCCCCGGGGGCCTCTCCTGCCAGGGCCACCACCCCTGCCCGTCTCCAGGTGCCACCACTGCCCCTGTCCCCAAGGGCCACTCCTGTCCCTGTCCCCAGGTGCCACCCCTGCCCTGTCTCCCATCCCTGGGAGCAGAGCCCCACCCTGCCTGGGATGGATTCACCCCTCACCCCCCTCCAGGGCACCGGGGTGGGCACAGGCACACCTGGGCACACCTGGGCACACCTGGGCACACCTGGGCAGGTGGCAGCCCTCACCCTGGATGGGCACAGGCACACCTGAGCACACCTGGGCACACCTGGGCACACCTGAGCAGGTGCCACCCCTCACCCTGGATGGGCACAGGCACACCTGAGCACACCTGGGCACACCTGGGCACACCTGAGCAGGTGCCACCCCTCACCCTGGATGGGCACAGGCACACCTGAGCACACCTGGGCACACCTGGGCACACCTGAGCAGGTGCCACCCCTCACCCTGGATGGGCACAGGCACACCTGGGCACACCTGGGCACACCTGGGCATACCTGGGCAGGTGGCAGCCCTCACCCTGGATGGGCACAGGCACACCTGGGCACACCTGGGCACACCTGGGCACACCTGGGCCCTCACCTGCCTCCTCGGAGAAGCTCAGCGCCTGCACCGGGGCCGTGCCGCAGCCGGAGGATCTCGATGTCGCTGCCGGGGTTGGTGGGGACAGTGCCAGGTGAGCCCCTGGCAGTGCCAGCGCCGGTGCCAGGGCCACCCCAGGGCCCCCCCGGTACCTGTGGGCGTGGCCAGGTGCCGCTCCTGCCGCAGGTGGGCCGGGGAGAGCCCGGGCAGCTCCAGCAGGAAGGCGCCGGAGGCGTGCGGGGTGGAGGTGTTGATGCGGAAATCCCGGCGGCTGGCCAGCACCTCGCCGCGCCGGCTGGGGACAGCCCGGGGACACCGGCGTCACCTCGGGGTCACCGGGGTCACCAGGGTGTCCCCAGGGTCCCCAAGATGCCCAATTTCCGCTCAGTGTTCCCAATGTCCCCTCAGTGTCCCCAATGTCCCCAAGGTCCCCATTGTCCCCAATGTCCCCAGGGTCCCCTCAGTGTCCCCAGTGTCACCAAGGTCGCCTGTGTCCCCAGGGTCCCCAAGGTGCCCATTGTCCCCTGTGTCCCCAATGTCCCCAGGGTCCCCCAGTGTCTCCAGTGTCCCCAAGGTCCCCCATGTCCCCAGGGTCCCCCATGTCCCCAAGGTCCCCAAGGTGCCCATTGTCCCCATTGTTCCCAGGGTCCCCAAGCTCCCCAGTGTTCCCAGTGTCACCTCAGTGTCCCCAGTGTCTCCAGGGTCCCCCAATGTCCCCAAGATCCTCTCAATGTCCCCTCAGTGTCCCCAGTGTCCCCCAGGTCCCCTGTGTCCCCAGGATGCCCAGGGTCCCCAATGTCCCCAAGGTTCCCAGTGTCCCCCCATGTCTCCAAGGTCCCCAGGGTCCCCAAGGTCCCCAGTGTTCCCAGTGTCCCCACAGTGTCCCCAGTTTCCCCAAGGTCCCCCGTGTCCCCAAGGTGTCCAGGGTCCCCAAGGTGCCCAGGGTCCCCAATGTCCCCAGTGCCCCCGGTGTCCCCAGGGTCCCCAAGCTCCCCAGTGTTCCCAGTGCCACCTCAGTGTCCCCAATGTCCCCAGGGTCCCCAGTGTTCCCAAGGTCCCCAGTGTCTCCAGGATCCCCCAGTGTCCCCAAGATCCTCTCAATGTCCCCTCAGTGTCCCCAGGGTTCCCCAGTGTCTCCAGGGTCCCCCAGGTCCCCAGGGTCCCCTGTGTCCCCAGGATGCCCAGGGTCCCCAATGTCCCCAAGGTTCCCAGTGTCCCCCATGTCCCCAAGGTCTCCAGGGTCCCCAATGTCCCCAATGTCCCCAGGGTCCTCAGTGTCCCCAAGGTCCCCCGTGTCCCCAGGGTCCCCCGTGTTCCCAAGGTTCCCAGTGTCCCCAAGGTCCCCAAGGTCCTCAAGGTACCCAGTGTCCCCAGGGTCCCCAATGTCCCCCATGTCCCCAGTGTCCCCAGGGCTGTCCCCTCCCTCAGCAGGCAGTGGCCAGGATGTCCCTGCCTGTGCTGGGGTTGCTGATCCCAGATCCCAGCGGGGACTGGGGGGCTGCAGCGGGGGACAGGGGACAGGGGACAGTCCCAGCCAGGGACTGGAGCAGGGGAGGGGACAAGGGACAGTCCCAGGAGTGGCACCTCAGCAGGGGACAGGGGACAATCCCACCCAGGGAGGGGACAAAGGGACAATCCCAGCCAGGGAGGGACAGGAGGGGACACAAAGGGACACAAAGGGACAGTCCCAGGGAGGGAGGGACACAAAGGGACACAAAGGGACAGTCCCAGGGAGGGAGGGACACAAAGGGACAGTCCCAGGGGTGGCACCTCAGCAGGGGACAGGGGACAATCCCAGCCAGGAAGGGGACAAAGGGACAATCCCAGCCAGGGAGGGACAGGAGGGGACACAAAGGGACACAAAGGGACAGTCCCAGGGGTGGCACCTCAGCAGGGGACACAAAGGGACAGTCCCAGGGAGGGAGGGGACACAGAGGGACAGTCCCAGGGGTGGCACCTCAGCAGGGGGTTTTCCTTCTTCTCGCCCTCCTCGGGGGGCACCAGGGCCATGGGGGTCAGGGGGACGATGCTGACGGCCTGGGCAGGGACAGCAAAGGTGGCACTGTCCCCAAGGCCACCACCCTGCCCTGGGTGGCCCTGGGATGCGCCCAGAACGGGGCCACGGGGGGGGGAGAAGGGGGGGAAAAGGCAAAATAAATGAAAAAATAAAAAGAGGAAGAGAAGAAATAAAAGAAGAACTAAAGCGAGAGAAAGAGAAATAAAAAGAGGAAAGAAACAAAAGAAGAAAGAAAAGGAGGAATCAAATGAGCAATAAAAGCAAGAAAAGGAAAAATAAAAGGAAAAATAAAAAAAGGAAAAGGAGAAATAAAAGGAGAAATAAAAGGAGAAAAACAAGGAATAAAAGGAGAAAACCAGAAATAAAAAGAGGAAAGAAAGAAACAAAAGGAGCAAGAAAAGGAGGAATAAAACAAGCAATAAAAGAAAGAAAAGGAAAAATAAAAGGAAAAGTAAAAAAAGGAAAAGGAGAAATAAAAGGAGAAATAAAAGGAGAAAAACAGAAATAAAAAGAGGAAAGAAAGAAACAAAAGGAGAAAAAAAAGGAGAAATAAAGGAAGGGGGAAAAAAACTAAAAGGAGAAATAAAAGGAGACAAAGCAGAAATAAAAAGGGAAATAAATGAGAAGTAGAAGGAGGAGAAGCAGCCACAGCAGGAGGCACCAGGCCCAGGTTGGCCCTCACAGGCGGGTGCTGGTCACTCCTCATGTCCACGCTGGCCTGGCTGCTCTCGGCGATGTCATCCAGGGACAGGAACTGCGGGGACACCCGGGGTCACCTGGGGACAGGGACAGGGACAGCCAGGGACAGCCAGGGACAGGGACTGCGGGGACACACGGGGTCACCTGGGGACAGGGACAGACAGGGGGGACAGGGACAGGGACTGCGGGGACACCCGGGGTCACCTGGGGACAGGGACAGGGACAGCCAGGGACACACAGGGACAGGGACTGCGGGGACACCCGGGGTCACCTGGGGACAGGGACACACAGGGACAGGGACAGGGACAGGGACAGACAGGGACAGCCAGGGACACACAGGGACAGGAACTGCGGGGACACCCGGGGTCACCTGGGGACAGGGACAGGGACAGCCAGGGACAGGGACTGCGGGGACATCCGGGGTCACCTGGGGACAGGGACAGGGACAGCCAGGGACAGGGACTGCGGGGACATCCGGGGTCACCTGGGGACAGGGACAGCCAGGGACACACAGGGACAGGAACTGCGGGGACACCCAGGGGTCACCTGGGGACAGGGACACCCAGGGACACCCAGGGACAGCCAGGGACACACAGGGGCAGGGACAGGGACAGACAGGGACAGGGACTGCGGGGACACCCGGGGGTTACCTGGGGACAGGGACAGCCAGGGGGGACAGGGACACACAGGGACAGCCAGGGACAGGGACAGCCAGGGACAGATGGGGGACAGAGACAGACAGGGGGGACAGGGACAGGGACACATGGGGGTCACTGGGGGGGACAGGGACAGCCAGGGGGGACAGGGACACCCAGGGTCACCGGGGGGACAGAGAGGGGGGACAGGGACACCAGTGACACCCAGGGACCCCCAGGGCACAGACCCCCCCTGACCTGCAGGAACCCCCCAGGGACCCTCAGTGACACCCAGTGACACCCAGTGACACCCAGGGACCCCCAGGGACACAGACCCCCCCCTCAGGACCCCCAGGGACCCCCAGTGACACCCAGGGACCCCCAGGGACCCCCAGGGACCCCCAGGGACACCCAGGGACCCCCAGGGGCACAGACCCCCCCCCAGGACCCCCAGCCCCCCCGACCTGCAGCTCCCTGTCACTGAAGGTGGCGTCGGCGTCGCGGCCGTCGGGGCGCAGGGAGGTGGGGAGCTTCTCCCTCCTGGGGAGAAACGGGGTCAGGGGGGAAACCCCAAAAATCAATGGGGTTTGGAAAGGGGGGAAATCCCCAAAACAGTGGGGGAAATCCCAAAAACAATGGGGAAATCCCAAAAAACAATGGGGGAAACCCAAAAATAATGGGGGGAACCCCAAAAATCAATGGGGATGGAATGGGGGGAAATCCCAAAAACAATGGGAAAAAGTCCAAAAAACTATGGGGGAAATTCCAAAAAACAATGGGGTTTGGAAAGGGGGGAAATCCCAAAATCAATGGGGAAAACCCCAAAAATCAATGGGGGAAAGCCCAAAAACAATGGGGGAAATCCCCAAAATAATGGGGTCTGGAATGGGGGGAAATCCCAAAAACAATGGGGAAAAGTCCAAAAGACAATGGGGTTTGGAAAGGGGGGAAAACCCCAAAAACAATGGGGAAACCCCAAAAAACAATGGGGGAAATCTCAAAAACAATGGGGGAAATCCCAAAAAACAATGGGGAAACCCCAAAAAAACAATGGGGGAAATCTCAAAAACAATGGGGAAACCCCAAAAACAATGGGGGAAATTCCAATAACAATTGGGGAAATTCCAAAATCAATGGGGGAAATCCCAAAAACAATGGGGGAAATCCCAAAAACAATGGGGGAAATCCCAAAAACAATGGGGGAAATCCCAAAAAACAATGGGGGAAATTCCAAAAACAATGGGGGAAATCCCAAAAAACAATGGGGGAAATGCCAAAAACAATGGGGAAACCCCAAAAACAATGGGGGAAATCCCAAAACAGTGGGGGAAATCCCAAAAACAATGGGGGAAATCCCAAAAACAATGGGGGAAATCCCAAAAAACAATGGGGGAAATTCCAAAAAACAATGGGGAAACCCCAAAAACAATGGGGGAAATGCCAAAAACAATGGGGGAAATTCCAAAAAACAATGGGGGAAATCCCAAAACAGTGGGGGGAAATGCCAAAAAAACAATGGGGAAATCCCAAAACAATGGGGGAAATCCCAAAACAATGGGGGAAATCCCAAAATCAATGGGGGAAATCCCAAAACAATGGGGGAAATCCCAAAAAACAATGGGGAAATCCCAAAAACAATGGGGTTTGAGATGGTGGGAAAATCCCAAATCCCAAAAAACAAAACAATGGGGTTTGGAATGGTGGGAAAAGAAACCCCAAAAAACAATGGGGTTTGGAATGAAGGGAAATTCCCTCTCTGGGAAGGGAAATTCCCCCTCTGGGAAGAGAAATTCCCCCTCTGGGAAGGGAAATTCCCTCTCTGGGAAGGGAAATTCCTCTCTGGGAAGGGAAATTCCCTCTCTGGGAAGGGAAATTCCTCTCTGGGAAGGGAAATTCCCTCTCTGGGAAGGGAAATTCCCCTCTGGGAAGGGAAATTCCTTCTCTGGGAAGGGAAATTCCTCTCTGGGAAGGGAAATTCCCTCTCTGGGAAGGGAAATTCCTCTCTGGGAAGGGAAATTCCCTCTCTGGGAAGGGAAATTCCTTCTCTGGGAAGGGAAATTCCTCTCTGGGAAGGGCAATTCCCTCTCTGGGAAGGGAAATTCCTCTCTGGGAAGGGAAATTCCCCCTCTGGGAAGGGAAATTCCTCTCTGGGAAGGGAAATTCCTCTCAGGGAAGGGAAATTCCTCTCTGGGAAGGGAAATTCCCTCTCTGGGAAGGGAAATTCCCTCTCTGGGAAGGGAAATTCCCTCTCTGGGAAGGGAAATTCCTCTCTGGGAAGGGAAATTCCTCTCTGGGAAGGGAAATTCCTCTCTGGGAAGGGAAATTCCTCTCTGGGAAGGGAAATTCCTCCTCTGGGAAGGGAAATTCCTCTCTGGGAAGGGAAATTCCTCCTCTGGGAAGGGAAATTCCTCCTCTGGGAAGGGAAATTCCTCTCTGGGAAGGGAAATTCCTCCTCTGGGAAGGGAAATTCCCCTCTGGGAAGGGAAATTCCCCTCTGGGAAGGGAAATTCCTCTCAGGGAAGGGAAATTCCCCCTCTGGGAAGGGAAATTCCCCCTCTGGGAAGGGAAAATTCCCAACTGGGAAGGGAAATTCCCCCTCTGGGAAGGGAAATTCCCCCTCTGGGAAGGGAAATTCCCCCTCTGGGAAGGGAAATTCCTCTCTGGGAAGGGAAATTCCCCCTCTGGGAAGGGAAATTCCTCACTGGGAAGGGAAATTCCCCCTGAGAAGAGCAATCCCTCTCTGGGAAGAGAAAATCCTCTCTGGGAAGGAAAAATTCCTCTCAGGGAAGGGAAATTCCTCTCTGGGAAGGGAAATTCCCAACTGGGAAGGGAAATTCCCCCTCAGGGAAGGGAAATCCCTCTCTGGGAAGGGAAAATTCCCAACTGGGAAGGGAAATTCCCCCTCTGGGAAGGGAAATTCCTCTCTGGGAAGGGAAATTCCCTCTCTGGGAAGGGAAATTCCCTCTCTGGGAAGGGAAATTCCTCCTCTGGGAAGGGAAATTCCTCTCTGGGAAGGGAAATTCCCTCTCTGGGAAGGGAAATTCCCTCTCTGGGAAGGGAAATTCCCTCTCTGGGAAGGGAAATTCCCTCTCAGGGAAGGGAAAATTCCCAACGGGGAAGGGGAATTCCCACTCACTTTTTGTTGGAGATGCAGTCCAGCGTCTGGCAGACCAGCATGTACAGGTATTCCACCTGGGGAACAGCACCTGGGGCTGGGCAAAGGGGGGAGCAGCCCCTGGGGCAGCCCCTGCACCCCAGGGACCCCCCAAAAACGGGGTTTGGGCTCTTTTCCCGGTTTTTTCTGCCCTTCTGGGGGAAATCCCTGGGGTTTTGGGAGGGGTCCCTGGTGGGGTGCCTTGCCACCCAAAGAATCCCAAGATTTTGGGGTCAGAGGGAGCCCCTCAGGGTTTGGGGTCAGGGGGAGCCCCCCAGGGTTTGGGGTCAGAGCCAACAGCCCCCCAGGGTTTGGGGTCAGAGGGAGCCCTCCAGGGTTTGGGGTCAGAGGGAGCCCCCCAGGGTTTGGGGTCAGGGGGAGCCCCCCAGGGTTTGGGGTCAGAGGGAGCCCCCCAGGGTTTGGGGTCAGGGGGAGCCCCCCCAGGGTTTGGGGTCAGGGGGAGCCCCTCAGGGTTTGGGGTCAGAGAGAGCCCCCCCCAGGGTTTGGGGTCAGAGAGAGCCCCCCAGGGTTTGGGGTCAGAGGGCCCCCAGGGTTTGGGGTCAGAGAGCCCCCCAGGGTTTGGGGTCAGAGGGAGGCCCTCAGGGTTTGGGGTCAGAGAGCCCCCCCGGGTTTGGGGTCAGAGGGAGCCCCCCAGGGTTTGGGGTCAGAGGGAGTCCCCCAGGGTTTGGGGTCAGGGGGAGCTCCCCAGGGTTTGGGGTCAGAGGGAGCCCCAGGGTTTGGGGTCAGGGGGAGCCCCCCAGGGTTTGGGGTCAGGGGGAGCCCCCCCAGGGTTTGGGGTCAGAGGGAGCCCCCCAGGGTTTGGGGTCAGAGGGAGCCCCCCAGGGTTTGGGGTCAGGGGGAGCCCCCAGGGTTTGGGGTCAGAGGGAGCCCCCCAGGGTTTGGGGTCAGAGGGAGGCCCTCAGGGTTTGGGGTCAGAGGGAGCCCCCCAGGGTTTGGGGTCAGAGGGAGCCCCTCAGGGTTTGGGGTCAGAGAGCCCCCCCAGGGTTTGGGGTCAGGGGGAGCCCCCCAGGGTTTGGGGTCAGAGAGAGCCCCCCAGGGTTTGGGGTCAGAGGGAGCCCCCCAGGGTTTGGGGTCAGAGAGAGCCCCCCCCGGGTTTGGGGTCAGGGGGAGCCCCTCAGGGTTTGGGGTCAGAGGGAGCCCCCCAGGGTTTGGGGTCAGAGAGAGCCCCCCCAGGCTTTGGGGTCAGAGGGAGCCCCTCAGGGTTTGGGGTCAGAGGAAGCCCCCAGGGTTTGGGGTCAGAGAGAGCCCCCCAGGGTTTGGGGTCAGAGAGAGCCCCCCAGGGTTTGGGGTCAGAGGGAGTCCCCAGGGTTTGGGGTCAGGGGGTGTCCCCCAGGGTTTGGGGTCAGAGGGAGCCCCCCCATGGTTTGGGGTCAGAGGGAGCCCTCCAGGGTTTGGGGTCAGAGGGAGCCCCTCAGGATTTGGGGTCAGAGGGAGCCCCCTCAGGGTTTGGGGTCAGAGAGCCCCCCAGGGTTTGGGGTCAGGGAGCCCCCCAGGGTTTGGGGTCAGAGAGCCCCCCAGGGTTTGGGGTCAGAGGGAGCCCCAGGGTTTGGGGTCAGAGAGAGCCCCCCCAGGGTTTGGGGTCAGAGAGAGCCCCCCGGGGTTTGGGGTCAGAGAGAGCCCCCCGGGGTTTGGGGTCAGAGAGAGCCCCTCAGGGTTTGGGGTCAGAGAGAGCCCCCCAGGGTTTGGGGTCAGAGAGAGCCCCCCGGGGTTTGGGGTCAGAGAGAGCCCCTCAGGGTTTGGGGTCAGAGGGAACCCCCAGGGTTTGGGGTCAGAGGGAGCCCCCCAGGGTTTGGGGTCAGAGGGAGCCCCCCAGGGTTTGGGGTCAGAGGGAGCCCCTCAGGGTTTGGGGTCAGGGAGAGCCCCCCAGGGTTTGGGGTCAGGGGGAGCCCCCCAGGGTTTGGGGTCAGAGGGAACCCCCAGGGTTTGGGGTCAGAGAGAGCCCCCCAGGGTTTGGGGTCAGAGAGAGCCCCCCAGGGTTTGGGGTCAGAGGGAGCCCCCCAGGGTTTGGGGTCAGGGGGAGCCCCCAGGGTTTGGGGTCAGAGAGAGCCCCCCAGGGTTTGGGGTCAGAGGGAGCCCCCAGGGTTTGGGGTCAGGGGGAGCCCCCTAGGGTTCAGGGTCAGAGAACCAACAGCTCAGGGTTTTGGGGTCAGAGTTGGGGTTTCTGTCCCACCCTTGGGGGATAAAAACCAACAGGACAATCCCTGCTCTGCCCTGGGGCTGCAGGGAGCTCCAAAGGGAATAAAAATTTGGGGAAAATGAACTCAAATCCCTTTGGGGGCATCGAGGATCTGAAGGTAAAAGGGAATTGTGGGGTGAGCCCGGGGGTTTGGGGGGCTCAGGGGGGTGGGGTGGGGAAATTCCTCCTCTGGGAAGGGAAATTCCTCCTCTGGGAAGGGAAATTCCTCCTCTGGGAAGGGAAATTCCTGTCTGGGAAGGGAAAATTTCTCATTGGGAAGGAAAATTCCTCTCTGGGAAGAGAAATTCCTCTCTGGGAAGGGAAAATCCCCCTTTAGGATGGGAAATTCCCCCTCTGGGAAGGAAAAATTCGTCTCAGAGAAGGGAAAATTCCTCTCTGGGAAGGAAAATTCCCCTCTGGGAAGGGAAATTCCCCTCTGGGAAGGGAAAATTCCTCTCTAGGAAAGGAAAATTCCTCTCAGGGAAGGGAAATTCTCCTCTGGGAAGGAAAAATTCCCCCTCTGGGAAGGGAAATTCCTCACTGGGAAAGGAAATTCTTCGTTGGGAAGGGAAAATTCCCCTCTGGGAAGGAAAAACCCCCTTTAGGATGGGGAAATCCCCCCCTGGGCAGGGCAGCCCCCCACCCCTGAGCCTCCTGACCTTCCTGCTGTAGATGCAGGCCGAGCCTGGATCAGCAGCGCCGCCTCCATGAAGTTCATGGTGGTTCTGCCGTTGTCGAAGGAAATGCAGATGTGGTCCAGCTGTGGGGGCAGGGCAGGGGCTGAGCGCCTGGGGGGGCTCGGGGGTGGTCCTGGGGGGGCTTTGGGGTGACCCAGGGGGGTTTGGGGTGACCCCAGAGGGGGTTTGAGGTGGTCCAAGGGGGATTTGGGGTGGCCTAGAGGGGGTTTGGGGTGGTCCAAGGGGGTTTGGGGTGGTCCTGGGGGGCTTTGGGGTGGCCCAGGGAGTTTTAGGGTGGTCCTGGGGGGGTTTAGGGTCACCCAGGGGACCTGGGGTGGCCTCAGAAGGGGTTTGGGGTGGTCCAAGGGGGGTTTTGGGGTGACCCAGGGGGTTTAGGGTGGTCCTGGGGGGATTTTGGGGTCACCCAGGGGACCTGGGGTGGCCTCAGAAGGGGTTATGGGGGTGACCCCAGAGGAGTTTGGGGTGGCCCGGGGGGGTTTTGGGGTGACCCAGGGGGATCTGGGGTGGCCCCAGGAGATTTGGGGTGGCCCAGGGGGGGTTTGGGTTGCCCCCAGGGGTTTTGGGGTGACCCAGAGTGTTTGGGGTGGCCCCCAGGGTCTGGGGTTACCCAGGGGATCTGGGGTGGCCTGGAGGGTTTGGGATGCCCTCAGGGGAGCCGGGGTGACGCAGGTTTGGGGTGCCCCCAGGGGCTCTGGGGTGCCCCCAGGAGTTTTGGGGTGGACCCAGGAGTTTTGGGGTGCCCCCAGGGGCTCTGGGGTGCCCCCAGGAGATTTGGGGTGTCCCCAGGGGGTTTGGGGTGCCCCCAGGGGCTCCGGGGTGCCCCCGTTACCTCCTCCAGGTACTCTCCGAGCTGCGCAGCCACGTCCACCTCCCAGTTCTTGGTGAGGTCGCGGATGGGCTGCAGCAGGTGCAGGAAACGGGAATCCACCTCCTCCATGGCGGCCCCGACCCCAAAGGGCACCCCGCAGGACAGCGGGGACACGGGGACAGCGGGGACAGCGGGGACAGCGGGGACAGCAGGGACACAGGGACAGCGCTGCAGGAACCACGGCCGGGCTGCGCTGGGGACAGGGGACAGCTCAGGGAACGGGGATGGGGTGGGGTGGGAGATCCCAACGGCAACCCCAACACACAGATCCCAACCCCGACCCCAAAACACAGATCCCAACCCTGACCCCTACAGACAGATCCCAACCCTGACCCCAAAACAGATCCCAGCCCTGACCCCAAAACAGATCCCAACAGCAACCCCGACCCCAAAACACAGATCCCAACCCTGACCCCAAAACACAGATCCCAACCCTGACCCCAAAACACAGATCCCAACCCTGACCCCAAAACAGATCCCAACCCTGACCCCAAAACACAGATCCCAACCCCGACCCCAAAACAGATCCCAACCCTGACCCCAAAACAGATCCCAACCCCGACCCCAAAACCAATCCCAACAGCAACGCAACAGACAGATCCCAACAGCAACCCCGACCCCGGGACACAGATCCCAAACCCAAAACACAGATCCCGACCCAAAGGCCACCCCACAGGCTGCTGGGTGTGCCCAGCAGGGACAGCAGGGACAGCAGGGACACAGGGACAGCGCTGCAGGTACCACAGCCAGGCTGTGTTGGGACAGGGGACAGCTCAGGGAACGGGGATGGGGTGGGGTGGGAGATCCCCAGCACAGCCCTGGCCCTGAGCTCGTCC
This sequence comes from Phylloscopus collybita, assembly GCA_027886175.1. Classification (NCBI taxonomy): domain Eukaryota; kingdom Metazoa; phylum Chordata; class Aves; order Passeriformes; family Phylloscopidae; genus Phylloscopus; species Phylloscopus collybita. Next base: position 74,129 of record JAJNNQ010000295.1, read on the forward strand.
CAACCCCAACCCCAAAACAGATCCCAACCCCAACACACAGAGCCCAAACCTGCTCCCAACCCCAACCCCAAAACACAGATCCCAACAGCAAACCCAAAACACAGATCCCAAACCTGCTCCCAACCCTGAGACACAGATCCCAACAGCAACCCCAAAGCACAGATCCCAACAGCAATCCCGATCCCGAGACAGGGATTCCAACCCTGACCCCAAAACACAGATCCCAACCCCAACTCTGAGACACAGATCCCAAACCAACCCTGACACACAGATCCCAAACCCAACCCCAAAACACAGATCCCAAACCTGCTCCCAACCCCGACCCCAGCCCTGATCCTGACTCCGACCGTGACCCCGACCCTCACCCTGGCCCTGACCCCATTCCGCAGCCCCATCCCGAGCCCGGCTCTCACCCCGATCCCCTCCCCTATCGCGACCCCAATTCCCATCCCCGGCTCCACCCCGGGCCCAACCCCAGCTTCGGCTCCCACCTTGAGCCCGGGCCCGGTTCCCATCCGAACCCCGATACCGACCCTCAGCCCGGCCCCAAGAAACCCCCGATCCCGGTTCCCCATCCAAACACCGACCCCGATCCCGGTCCCAGTTCCCATCCAGACCCCGATCCCGGTCCCGGTCCCGGTCCTGGTCCCGGTCCCGGTTCCCCATCCAAACACCGACCCTGGCCCCCGGCCCCATCCAGATCCCGATCCCAATCCCGATCCCGGTCCCGTTCCCGATCCCGGTCCCAGTCCCGTTCCCGTTCCCCATCCAAACCCCGATCCCAGTCCCCGGTCCCGGTTCCCCATCCGAACCCCGTTCCCGGTCCCGGTCCCGGTTCCCATCCGAACCCCGATCCCGGTCCCGGTCCCGGTTCCCATCCAGACCCGGATCCCGATCCCGGTCCCGGTCCCGGTTCCCATCCAGACCCGGATCCCGATCCCGGTTCCGGTCCCGGTTCCCATCCAGATCCGGATCCCGATCCCGGTTCCGGTCCCGGTTCCCATCCAGACCCCGATCCCGTTCACGATCCCGATCCCGATCCCGGTCCCGGTTCCGATCCGAACCCCGATCCCGATCCCGTTCCCGGTCCCGGTTCCGGTCCCGGTTCCGATCCGAACCCCCGCCCCCCCCCCCGGCCCTCACCGGCCCCTCCTCATCCCCCGCGCGCCGCCGCCGCCATTTTTGTCCTTCCCGCGCTCCGTGACGCGCCCCGCGCGCTGGCGGCGTCGCGGCGCGGTGACGTCAGAGGCGCGCGCGGCGGGGCCGGCATGGCGGCCATGGGTGAGGCGGTGCGGCCGCGGGAGCTGTTCCTGGCCGGGCTGGCCGCCGTGTACATCGCCGCCTTCGGCTCCCTCTACCTGCAGATCCCCGGTACCGCGCCCGGGGGAGCGGGGAGAGAGCCGGGAGCGGGGCCGGGGAACCGGGATAGAACCGGGATAGAACCGGGAGCGGGGCCGGGGGAACCGGGATAGAACCGGGAGCGGGGCCGGGGGAACCGGGATAGAACCGGGAGCGGGGCCGGGGGAACCGGGATAGAACCGGGAGCGGGGCCGGGGGAACCGGGACAGAGCCGGGAGTGGGACCGGGGCAACCGGGATAGAACTGGGAGCGGGGTCGGGGGAACCGGGACGGGGCCGGGGGAACCGGGATCGAACCGGGACAGGGTCGGGAGTGGGACCGGAGGAACCGGGACAGGGCCGGGGGAACCGGGATAGAGCCGGGAGGAGCCCGGAAGAACCGGGATAGAACCGGGACAGGGCTGGAAGTGGGACCGGGGGAACCGGGATGGAGCCGGGAGCGGGGCCGGGGGAACCGGGATAGAACCGGGACAGGGTCGGGAGTGGGACCGGGGGAACCGGGACAGGGCCAGAGGAACCGGGAGAGAGGCGGGAGCGGGGCCCGGGGAGAGCCAAGGGAAGCGGGACACGACCGGGAGCGGGGTTTGGGGGAACGGGGACGGGGCCGGTGGAGTCCGGAGTGTGTCCGGTGAGAGCGGCTCGGGCCGGGGGCAGTGCCCGTTATCCCGTGTTCCCGTTCCCGTTATCCCGTTCCCGTTATCCCGTTATCCCCTCCCCGCGGGCACCGGGAGCCCCCCCGGCCGCCGCCCGTCCCTCCGGGGCTGTCCCGGGGCTCGGAGCACCGGGAGGGAAGGAGGCGGGGACCGAGCCGCGGCACCGGGAGCGGCACCCGGGCTCGTCCCCGCGGCAACCCCGGCCCCTCCGGAGCGGGGCGGGGGGTTCGGGAATACCGGGGTTTTTTCAGGAATACCGGGGTTTTTCCAGGGAATTCCGGGGGTCTTTCTAAAAATTCCGGGTTTTTTTCTGGGAATTCCGGGGGGGGGGGGTTTCCAGGGAATTCTGGGGGGGTTTTTTGGGGGGAATTCCGGGGTTTTTCTGGGAATTCCGGGTTTTTTTCAGGAATTCCGGGTTTTTTCTGGGAATTCCAGGTTTTTTTCGGGGAATGCCGTTTTTGGGTTTTTTTCCCGGGAACGCTGGAGTTTTCCCGGGTGTGCCAGGTTTTTTTTTTCCTCGGGAATACCGGGGTCTCCCGGGAATGCCGGCGTTTTTCTTGGAATGCCGAGTTTTTTTCCCTGAGAACACCGGGGGTTTTCCTGGGAATGCTGGGGTTTTTCCCGGGGAATGTGGTTTTTTTTGGGAATACCGGGGTTTTCCCGGGAACGCTGCTTTTTTTTTCTGGGGAATTCCGGGGTTTTTCCCAGGAATTGATGGGGTTTTTCCTGGGAATACTTGGGTTTCTTGGGAATGCTAGGGTTTTCTGGGAATACATGGGGTTTCCAGGGGAACGTGGGGTTTTTCCAGGGAATGCTGTTTTTTTTCCTGGAAATGCCAGGGTTTTCCCAAGGAATGCTGGTTTTTTTCAAGGCATGCCAGGTTTTTTTCCCGGGAATGTGGGGTTTTTCTTGGGAATGCCGGGGTTTTTCTGGGAAATGCAGGTTTTTCCCTGGGAATTCTGGGGTTTCTTCAGGAACACCGGGGTTTTTTCCTGGAGTTCCGTTGTTCCCCCCGGGCAATCCCTGATTTCCGTTCCCTCCCCTGGCAGGGCTGGGATTTTCTGGGAATCCCGGGATTTTCTGGGAACACCGTTTTTCCTGGCATTCCCTTGTTCCCCCCGGGCAATCCCTGACCCCCCTCCCCGTCCCCCGGCAGGGCTGGGATTTCCTGGGAATACCGGAGTTTTCTGGGAACTCTGGGGTTTTTCCGGGTGAATCCCGGGGTTTTCTGGGAATACCGGGGTTTTTTGGGGAACGTGGGATTTTTTTGGGGGGAATACCGGCGTTTTTCCCTGGGAACGGATGGGGTTTTTTTGCGGAATATGGGATTTTTTTTGGGGAATGCCAGGGTGAATCCCAGGATTTCCCGGGAACACCGGGGTTTTTTCCCTGCAATCCCCTTGTCCCCCCGGACAATCCCTGACCCCCATCCCCTCCCCATGTCCCCGGCAGGGCTGGGATTTTCTGGGAATTCTGGGGGTTTTTTTCCCTGCAATCCCCTTATTCCCCCGGACAATCCCTGACCCCCATCCCCTCCCCGTTCCCCCCCCAGGGCTGGGATTTTCTGTGAATTCTGGGGTTTTTTTCCCGGTGAATCCCGGGGTTTCCCGGACAATCCCTGACTCCCATCCCCTCCCCGTTCCCCCCGGCAGGGCTGGGATTTTCTGTGAATTCTGGGGTTTTTTCCCGGTGAATCCCCTTGTTCCCCCGGACAATCCCTGACTCCCATCCCCTCCCCGTTCCCCCCGGCAGGGCTGGGATTTTCTGTGAATTCTGGGGTTTTTTCCCGGTGAATCCCCTTGTTCCCCCGGACAATCCCTGACTCCCATCCCCTCCCTGGTTCCCCCCGCAGGGCTGGGATTTTCTGTGAATTCTGGGGTTTTTTTCCCTGCAATCCCCTTGTCCCCCCGGACAATCCCTGACCCCCATCCCCCCCGTTCCCCCGCAGGGCTGGGATTTTCTGGGAACACCGGTGTTTTTTGGGGGAATTTGGGTTTTTTTGGGGGGGAATGCTGGGTTTTTTCCCTGGGAATTGATGGGGTTTTTCTGGGAATGTGGGGTTTTTTTGGGGAATGCCGGGATTTCCCGGGAACACCGTTTTTTTCCTGCAATCCCGTTGTTCCCCCCGGGCAATCCCTGACCCCCCTCCCCTCCCCGTTCCCCCGGCAGGGCTGGGATTTTCTGGGAATTCTGGGGGTTTTCCTGGTGAATACCGGGGTTTTTTGGGGAATTTGGGTTTTTTGGGGGGAATGCTGGGGTTTTTCCCTGGGAATTGGTGGGGTTTTCCGGGGAATGTGGGATTTTTTTGGGGAATGCCGGGGTTTTCTGGGAACTCTGGGATTTTTTTCTTGGTGAATCCCGGGGTGTCCTGGGAACACCGGGGTTTTTTCCCTGCAATCCCGTTGTTCCCCCGGGCAATCCCTGACTCCCATCCCCTCCCCGTGCCCCGGCAGGGCTGGGATTTTCTGGGAATCCCGGGATTTTCTGGGAACACCGTTTTTTCCTGCAATCCCCTTGGTCCCCCCGGACAATCCCTGACCCCCATCCCCTCCCGTTCCCCCGCAGGGCTGGGATTTTCTGTGAATTCTGGGTTTTTTTCCCGGTGAATCCCGTTGTTCCCCCGGACAACCCCTGACCCCCATCCCCTCCCGGTGCCCCGGCAGGGCTGGGATTTTCTGGGAACACCGGGATTTTCTGTGAATTCTGGGTTTTTTTCCCTGCAATCCCGTTGTTCCCCCGGGCAATCCCTGACTCCCATCCCCTCCCCGTCCCCCCGGCAGGGCTGGGATTTTCTGTGAATTCTGGGGTTTTTTTCCCTGCAATCCCGTTGTTCCCCCGGACAATCCCTGACCCCCCTCCCCTCCCCGTTCCCCCCCAGGTCTATTCGGCCGCTCGGGGATCCTGCCGGCGCGGCGGCTGCTGCGGCCCGCGGGGAGGAGCCCCTGGGAGCAGCTGCGGGAGGTGCCGACGCTGCTGTGGCTGAGCCCGCGGCTGGGGCTGGACACGGAGCAGGGCATGGAGCTGCTCTGCCTGCTGGGGCTGCTGGGGGCCCTCGGGGCGCTGCTCTGCCCGCCCCTGCGGGACTGCTCCGTGTTCGTGCTGCTGCGCGTCTGCTACCTGTCCCTGTACCAGGTGGGACCCCGGGGGTGGGGGGGACAGGGGGAGATGGGGGGGATGGGGTGGGAATGGGGGGGATGGGGGGGGCAGGGAGGGATAGGGGGGGACAGGGGGATGGGGGAACAGGGGGGCAGGGAGGGATGGGGGGACAGCAGGGGGCATGGGGGACAGGGAGGGACAGGGGGGGACGGGGGTGGGCAGGGGAGATGGGGAGGATGGGGTGGGAATGGGGGGACAGGGAGGGACAGGCGGGGGGGACAGGAGGGTCAAGGAGGGACACGAGGGGCAGGCAGGGGGGACAGCAGGGACAGGGAGGGACAGAGGGAGACAGGGAGGGATGGGGGGTCAGGGTACTGGGAGGGACAGGCAGGGGCAGGGGGGTCAGAGAGGGACAAGGGGATAGGCAGCGGGGACAGCAGGGACTAGGAGGGACAAGGGGGGACAGCAGGGGCAGGGGGGGACAGTGCGGACTGGGGGGACAGGGGATCAGGGAGGGACAGAGGGGGACAGGGGGGTCAGGAGGGGATGGGGGGTCAGGGAGGGACAGGGGGACACGGGGGACAGGGGGTGCTGGCACTGTCCCACCAGCTGCTGCTGGAGCCCAATCCTGATCCTGACCCCAACCCTGATCTGGAGCTCGATTCCAATCTGGAGCCCAGTCCTGGAATTGGGGGTTGGGATGGGGTTTTAAATCCCATCCCTTTGCAGCCCCACCCTGGGCAGGGACACCTCCCAGGAGAGCTGCAGAGGGGCTGGGGACAAGGGACAGAGGGCCAGGAGCCAGGGAATGGCTTCCCAGGGCCAGAGGGCAGGGCTGGCTGGAGCTTGGGCAGGAATTGCTGCCTGGGCTGGGATTGCCAGAGCAGCTGTGGCTGCCCCTGGAGCCCTGGCAGTGCCCAAGGAAAGGTTGGAGCAGCCTGGGATGGTGGGAGGTGTCCCTGGAATGAGCTTTGAGGTCCCTTTCCACCCAAACTGCTCCTGGGATTCTGGGATTTGGGGCACTCAGAACCCATTCTGAGGGATTTTTATGGAAAATGGGGATAGAAAAGAGAGGGAAAGTGAAGGGAGACCCTTCCTGGTTTCCTGAGATTCCAAGTGAAGCCCCTGGGTCCATTGGTTTCTTGGAGAGGAGATGGATCCAAGCTCAGGCTCTGGAGTTGAGCTGGGAATTCCCAGCCTGGAGAGGAGAAAGATCCAGGGAGAGCTTCCAGCACATTCCAGGGGCTCCAGGGGCTCCAGGGAGCTGGGGAGGGGCTGGGGACAAGGGACAGAGGGACAGGAGCCAGGGAATGGCTTCCCAGGGCCAGAGGGCAGGGCTGGCTGGGAGCTTGGGCAGGAATTGCTGCCTGGGCTGGGATTGCCAGAGCAGCTGTGGCTGCCCCTGGAGCCCTGGCAGTGCCCAAGGCCAGGCTGGGCCCTGGGGCTGGGAGCAGCCTGGGACACTGGGAGGTGTCCCTGCCAGGGCAGGGGTGGCACTGGGGGGGCTCTGGGGTCCTCTCTAACCCAAACCATGCCAGGACCCCCTGAACCCTCCCTGGTGCTGGGGCTGGAGCTGCCAGAGGTCAGAGCCAGGGAGGAGGAGGAGGAGGAGTTTTCCTTTCTGGAATCAGGGAATTAGAGAGGAACAAACGATCTGTGTGAGGCCATCCCTCAGGGAGGGGCTGTCACCCCCCCCAGGAGTGGCTGTCACCCCCCTCTGCTCCTCAGCTCTGCCCCACATTCCCGTGCCAGGGGGGCCCAGGGGGGTCTGTGCCCCCCCTGTCCCATGGGGAGGGGTCTGGGGGTGTCAGAGCCCCCCTGTCCTTGCAGGGAGGAGTCTGGGGGTGTCAGAGCCCCCCTGTCCCTGCAGGGAGGGGTCTGGGGGTGTCAGAGCCCCCCTGTCCCATGGGGAGGGGTCTGGGGGTGTCAGAGCCCTCCTGTGCCATGGGGAGGGGTCTGGGGGTGTCAGAGCCCTCCTGTGCCATGGGGAGGGGTCTGGGGGTGTCAGAGCCCCCCTGTCCCATGGGGAGGGGTCTGGGGGTGTCAGAGCCCCCCTGTCCCTGCAGGGAGGGGTCTGGGGGTGTCAGAGCCCCCCTGTCCCATGGGGAGGGGTCTGGGGGTGTCAGAGCCCCCCTGTCCCTGCAGGGAGGGGTCTGGGGGTGTCAGAGCCCCCCTGTCCCATGGGGAGGGGTCTGGGGGTGTCAGAGCCCCCCAGCTGAGCCCCCACCCCTCTCTCCCCACAGGTGGGACAGGTGTTCCTGTACTTCCAGTGGTGAGTGACACCCCCTGCCCGGGGGGCTGGGGGGGTGTTCTGGGCGGGGGGCACTGAGGGGTCTGGGGGGTGCGGGGCTCTGGGGGGCAGAGTGAGGGTGATGGGGGGCTCAGGGGGCTCAGGGGACTGGGGTGGGGGCACAGTGGGACTGGGGGGCTCTGGAGGCCAGGCTGGGTGGCACTGGGGGGCTCTGGGGACCAGGACGGGGGGCCTGGGGGTCTTTGGGGGCTGCGGCACATCGGGGTGGGGGGCTCTGGGGGCCCGAGCACGTCAGGATGGGGGGGGGTGGGGCTCAGCAGGACAGGGTCCCCAACCCCCTGTGGGGCGCAGGGTGGGGGTCCCACCCCCCATGGTGCCCAGAGCGGGGGTCTCAGCCCCTGTGGTGCCCAGGGTGGGGGTCCCACCCCAATCCCCCCAACCCCGGGACAGGCTGCTGCTGAGGCCGGGTTCCTGCCTGTGTCCCCACCCTCTGTGGAGTGCTGGGTGGGGGTCCCACCCCCTGTAGGGCTCAGGGTGGGGGTCCCAGCCATGTCCCCAGTCCCCTGTGGGGCACAAGATGGAGGTCCCATCCCCTGTGGGGCTCAGGGTGGGGGTCTCATCCCTTGTGGGGCACAGAGTGGGGGTCCCAGCCATGTCCCCAGCCTCTGTGGTGCCCAGGGCAGGGGTCCCATCCCCTGGGGGGCTCAGGGTGGGGGTCCCATCCCCTGTGGGGCACAGAATGGGGGTCCCAGCCCAATCCCCCCCTGTCGCCCCCCCAGGGACAGCCTGCTGCTGGAGCCCGGGTTCCTGGCTGTGTCCCCAGCCCTTGAGGGGCCCAGGGTGGGGGTCCCAGCCCCTGTGGGGGTCCCACCCCTGTCCCCCATCCCCTATAGGGCTCGGGGCAGGGGTCCCAGCTCTGTCCCCAGCCCCTGTGGGGCTCAGGGTGGGGGTCCCAGCCCCCATGGTGCCCAGGGCAGGGGTCCCATCCCTTGGGGGGCTCAGGGTGGGGGTCCCATCCCCTTTGGGGCACAGAGTGGTGGTCCCAGCCCTGTCCCCCCCTGTCCCCCCCCCAGGGACAGCCTGCTGCTGGAGGCCGGGTTCCTGGGGGGCTCGGGGTGGGGGTCCCATCCCCTGGGGGTCTCAGGGTGGGGGTCTCACCCCAATCCCCCCCCCCAGGGACAGCCTGCTGCTGGAGGCCGGGTTCCTGGCGGTGCTGGTGGCCCCCCTGAGGCTGCTGAGGCGGGGGGGCTCCCCGGGCTGGAGACCCCAGGACGGCGTCACCTTCTGGGCCGTGCGCTGGCTGCTCTTCCGCCTGATGTTCTCCTCAGGTGTGGTCAAACTCACCTCGCGCTGCCCCACCTGGTGGGGGCTCACAGGTGAGTGAGGGGGGCTCATAGGGGAGCAGGGGGGGCTCACAGGTGAGATGGGGGGTCACAGGTGAGCTGGGGGGGCTCGTGGGGGGGCACTGGGGGGCTCACAGGTGAGCTGGGGGGCTCTGGGGGGGCTCACAGGTGAGCTGGGGGGGCTCACAGGTGAGCTGGGGGGCTCTGGGGGGGCTCACAGGTGAGCGAGGGGGGGCTCTGGGGGGCTCACAGGTAAGTGGGGGGGCTCACAGGTGAGTGGGGGGGCTCACAGGTGAGTGGGGGGGCTCACAGGTGAGCTGGGGGGCTCTGGGGGACTCACAGGTGAAAGAGGGGGGGCTCTGGGGGGCTCACAGGGGAGCTGGGGGGGCTCACAGGTGAGCTGGGGGGGATCTGGGGGGCTCACAGGTGAAAGAGGGGGGGCTCTGGAGGGCTCACAGGGGAGCTGGGGGGGCTCACAGGTGAGCTGGGGGGGCTCACAGGTGAGCTGGGGGGGCTCTGGGGGACTCACAGGTCAGCTGGGGGGGGTTCTGGGGGCCTCACAGGTGAGTGGGGGGGGCTCACAGGGGAGCTGGGGGGGGCTCATGGGGTAGCTGGGGGGCTCGGGGGGCTCACAGGTGAGCTGGGGGGGCTCACAGGTGAGCGAGGGGGGGCTCTGGGGGCTCACAGGTAAGTGGGGAGCTCACAGGTGAGTGGGGGGGCTCACAGGTGAGCTGGGGGGCTCTGGGGGACTCACAGGTGAAAGAGGGGGGGCTCTGGGGGGCTCACAGGGGAGCTGGGGGGGCTCACAGGTGAGCTGGGGGGGCTCTGGGGGACTCACAGGTGAAAGAGGGGGGGCTCACAGGTGAGCTCGGGGGGGCTCTGGGGGGCTCACAGGTGAGGGGGGGCACTGGGGGCTCACAGGTGAGCTGGGGGGGCTCTGGGGGCCTCACAGGTGAGTGGGGGGGGCTCACAGGTGAGTGGGGGGGGCTCACAGGTCAGCTGGGGGGCTCGGGGGGCTCACAGGTGAGTGGGGGGGCTCACGGGTGAGCTGGGGGGGCTCTGGGGGGCTCACAGGTGAGGAGGGGGCTCTGGGGGGCTCAGATTTTTGGGGGGAGCCCCCCAGTTTTAGGGGTGGTGAAGCTCCTGAGCTGCTGCCCCACCTGGGGGGCCGGCAGGTGGGGGGTGCAGCTCTGGGGGCTCAGGTGTTGGAGTGCTCAGGTGGGCAGCTCTGGGGTGAGAGAATCGGGGTTAACCCAGATTTGGGGTGAATTTTTGGGAATTCTGGCAAAACCCCTGTTCCCCATGCCCCCAGCCCTGAGAACACCTGAATTTGACGTTTTAAAAACCCTAAATTGGACATTTTTGCCCCGAGAAGCAAAAGGCAACAGCCATTCCCTGTACTCTGGGATTGAATAATCAGTGTAAACCCAGATTTGGGGTGAATTTTTGGGATTTCTGACCAAACCCCTCCCTTTCTGCTTCCCCACCTCTAAGAACACCTGTATTTGACATTTTTAGAAACCTTAAATTTGACATTTTTACACCAGGAAGCTTTTCCTTGTGCTCTGGGGTGGAGAGAATCAGGGTTAACCCAAATTTGGGGTGAATTTTTGGGAATTCTGACCAAACCCCTGTTCCCCATGCCCTCACCCCTGAGAACAACCATATTTGACATTTTTAAAAACCCTGAATTTGACCTTTTTAGAAACCCTAAATTTGACATTTCTGCCCCGAGGACCTTTTCCCTGTACCCTGGGGCAGGCAGAACCAGCGTTAACCCAGGTTTGGGGTGAACATTTGGGATTTTTTTGGGATTTCTGACCAAACCCTTCCCTTTCTGCTTCCCCACCCCTGAGAACACCTGAATTTGACACTTTTAAAACCCCTAAATTTCACATTTTTACACAGGGAAGCTTCTCCCTGTACTCTGGGGCAGGCAGGATCAGGGTTAACCCAGGTTTGTGGTTGACATTTGGGATTTTTTGGGATTTCTGACCAAACCCCTCCCTTTCTGCTTCCCCACCTCTAAGAACACCTGAATTTGACATTTTTAAAACCCCTAAATTGGACATTTTTGCCCTGAGAAGCTTCTCCCTCTACTCTGGGGCAGGCAGAACCAGCGTTAACCCAGATTTGGGGTGAACATTTGGGATTTTTTTGGGATTTCTGACCAAACCCCCCCATCCCTTTCCCCATGCCCCCAGCCCTGAGAACACCTGAATTTGACATTTTTAAATTTGACATTTTAACACCAAAAAGCTTTTCCCTGTACCCTGGGGCAGGCAGAACCAGCGTTAACCCAGATTTGGGGTGAACATTTGGGATTTTTTGGGATTTCTGACGAAACCCCCCCTCCCTGTGCCCCCAGCCCTGAGAACACCCATATTTGACGTTTTTAAAATCCCTAAATTGGACATTTTTGCCCTGAGAAGCTTCTCCCTCTACTCTGGGGCAGGCAGAACCAGCGTTAACCCAGATTTGGGGTGATTTTTGGGATTTTTTTTGGGATTTCTGACCAAACCTCCCCATCCCTTTCCCCATGCCCCAGCCCTGAGAACACCTGAATTTGACATTTTTAAATTTGATATTTTAACACCAAAAAGCTTTTCCCTGTACCCTGGGGCGGGCAGAACCAGCGTTAACCCAGATTTGGGGTGAACATTTGGGATTTTTTTGGGATTTCTGACCAAACCCCCCCGTCCCTGTGCCCCCACCCCTGAGAACACCCATATTTGACGTTTTTAAAACCCCTAAATTTCACATTTTTACCCCAGGAAGCTTCTCCCTCTACTCTGGGGCAGGCAGAACCAGCGTTAACCCAGATTTGGGGTGATTTTTGGGATTTTTTGGGATTTCTGACCAAACCCCCCCATCCCTTTCCCCATGCCCCCAGCCCTGAGAACACCTGAATTTGACATTTTTAAATTTGACATTTTAACACCAAAAAGCTTTTCCCTGTACCCTGGGGCGGGCAGGATCAGTGTAAACCCAGATTTGGGGTGAATTTTTGGGATTTTTTGGGATTTCTGACCAAACCCCCCCCATCCCTTTCCCCATGCCCCCAGCCCTGAGGTACCACTACGAGAGCCAGTGCCTGCCCACGCCGGGGGCCTGGCTGGCCCACCAGCTGCCCGCCTGGTTCCAGAAGCTCAGCGTGGTGGCCACCTACGTCATCGAGGTGGCCGTGCCCCCGCTCTTCTTCGCGCCCCTGCGCCGCCTGCGCCTCTTCGCCTTCTACTGCCAGGTGGGGAGGGGGCTGCCCGCCGGGGGGGGGGCTCCTGGCTCTGCTGGGACAGCCCACCACACCTGGAGGGTCTGGGGGTGGTGGGCATCTTGCTCTCCTGGTGGGGTGTGGGCTTTGGTGACACCACCAGGGCTGGGTCCTACCCCCCTTGTGCCCCTTGGCATCCAGGGAGCTTCTGGTGGGGTGTCCCATGTCCTGGGGGGGCTCCTCAGGGGGCTGGGGTGGGCTCCTGGCTCTGCAGGGACAGCCCACCACACCTGGAGGGTCTGGGGGTGGTGGGCATCCTGCTCTCCTGGTGAAGTGTGGCCTTTGGTGATGCCACCAGGGCTGGGTCCTACCCCTGTTGTGCCCCCTGGCATCCCTGGGGGGGTCCCCAGGGTGGTTCTCAGGGGGCTGGGGTGGGTTCCTGGCTCTGCAGGGACAGCCCACCACACCTGCAGGGTCTGGGGGTGGTGGCCATCCTGCTCTCCTGCTGGGGTGTGGGCTTTGGTGATGCCACCAGGGCTGTGACCTCCCGACCTTGTGCCCCCTGGCATCCCTGACCTGCCACCCCTTGTGCCCCTTGACATCCAGGGTGTCCCCAAGGGAGCTTCTGGTGGGGTGTCCCGTGTCCTGGGGGGGCTTCTCAGGGGGCTGGGGTGGGCTCCTGGCTCTGCTGGGACAGCCCACCACACCTGGAGGGCCTGGGGGTGGTGGGCATCCTGCTCTCCTGGTGGGGTGTGGCCTTTGGTGATGCCACCAGGGCTGGGTCCTACCCCTGTTGTGCCCCCTGGCATCCCTGGGGGGGTCCCCAGGGTGGTTCTCAGGGGGCTGGGGTGGGCTCCTGGCTCTGTAGGGACAGCCCACCACACCTGCAGGGCCTGGGGGTGGTGGGCATCCTGCTCTCCTGGTGGGGTCTCCCATGTCCTGTGGCCTTTGGTGACACTGCCAGGGCTGTGACCTCCCACCCCTTGTGCCCCCTGGCATCCCTGGGGGTCCCCAGGATGTTCTCAGGGTGCTGAGGTGAGCTCCTGGCTCTGGGGGCCCTGGGACATCTGCTGGGCTGTCCCACACCCTGTGTCATCAGCCCCCCCAGCGCCCTGATCCCCTCTGGACCCCCCCTGGTACCTCCTTTGTGCTGGGGAGGTCCCATGGGGGTGTTTCAGGGGGCTGGGGTGGGCTCCTGGCTCTGGAGGTGCTCTGCAGGTGCTGGGTGTCCTTGTTCCCTGGGGGTCCCTTTGTGTTTGAGGGTCCCATGGGGGTCCCATGGGGGGTTTCAGGGGCTGGGCTGCTCCCTCTGGGTGCACTGGGACATCTGCTGGGCTGTCCCACTGTCCCAGCAGGACACAAAGAAATGGCACTCACACACCGAGGTGTCCAAGGCAGAAAAGGGGCACTTCATTTACAGGCTTCAACATTTGTACAATTTATAGAATTTATAGGATTTATAGAATTTATAGAATTATAAATTGTAGAACATTTATAGAATCCAGTGACCATGGGTTGGAGGAAGGAAATCTTCCTCTCCAGCCACACTGGTCACCCCAACAATCCATCAATTCTCTCCTCTTAATGAGAAAAATGTAAATATGAAAGGACAGTTACAACAACAGTAAATTGTTCATGTGAAAACGGTGAGAAACTCTTCTGCAAAAGTTAAATCAGAGGGCTGAAATAGAACTTTTAAAAAACAGAGAAAAGCAGGGCAACATCCCACACCCTGTGTCATCTGTCCCCAGCCTCGTCACCCCCTCTGGACCCACCCTGGTGCCTCCTTTGTGCTGGGGGGGTCCCCATGGGCTGGGTCCCATTTTGAGGGGGGTACCCAGTGACACCCCCTGTGCCCCCCCCCAGGTGCTGCTGCAGGTGCTGATCATCCTGACGGGCAACTACAACTTCTTCAACGCGCTGACCATCGTGCTGGCCTTCTCCCTGCTGGATGAGGAGCACCTGAGCCGCTGGCTGGGCCGGCCCCGCCGCCGGCAGGGCACCGGTGAGACCCCCACCCACCCTGAGCCCACCCTGGGTAATGGGGGGCACTGCTGGGATATGGGGGGCACTGCTGGGAAATGGGGGGCTTTCAATCCCAGGGGTTTGTGGGGCAGAGTTGTGAAATCAGGGTGGGGTTGGGGTGGACAGGGAGGGATGGCAGGGACAGGGGAGGGGACAGAGGGACACGGGGGACAGGGGGTGCTGGCACTGTCCCACCAGCTGCTGCTGGAGCCCAATCCTGATCCTGACCCCAACCCTGATCTGGAGCTCGATTCCAATCTGGAGCCCAGTCCTGGGATTGGGGGGTGGGATGGGGTTTTAAATCCCATCCCATTGCAGCC